>CAUYRH010011407.1:0-144690 GCA_963574655.1 Perodicticus potto | reverse complement strand
TTTTTTTTTTTTTTGAGACAGAGCCTCAAGCTGTCACCCTGGAGAGAGTGCTGTGGCATCACAGCTCACAGCAACCTCCAATTCCTGGGCTCAAGCGAGTCTCCTGCCTCTGCCTCCCAAGTAGCTGGGACCACAGGCGCCCGCCACAACGCCTGGCCATTTTTGGTTGCAGCCATCATTGTTGTTTGGTGGGCCGGGCTGGATTCGAACCCACCAGCTCAGGTGTACGTGGCTGGCACCTTAGCCACTTGAGCCACAGGCGCCGAGCCAGGGTTCCCATTTTCTATTGTATTTTATTGAAATTCCTTACAGCATATATTTAAAATTCTTTATCAGTCATTTCAATATTTTCATTTTGGTTGATATCCATTGGCATGAAGTTACTGTTTCCCTTTGGGCTGTCCTTTTACTCTTATTTTTCATGTTTCTGGAGTTCTTTTGTTGATTCCTTCTCATCTATTGGTTCTAAATTTTGTATTTGCTTTTGTTTAGATAATGGTATGCCTTGTTTAACCTCTGAGACAGGGTGCTGCAACTCAACCACATCCTTTATGATTGAGTCAGTAAATTTTATAAAGGACATGAAAATTTACCTCTCTGCCACTGGGTAGCACTTGCCAGAAGGAACAAACTGTGTTGTTGTTTTGGGTCCTGTAATTAGCTCTAACCCTTCAGGAGAAGCACTTGATTTCTCCAGGTGATGTGTGAGACCCTGGAACTTCAGGTGATTCCTTATTTTCTGCCCCAGCAGAGGCAGGTAGGGGAGTGTGGCTGGGCTGGCCTGGGTTTGCTGAATATGTCCTCAGGCTCCACAGAAGCTGACAAGGTATCAATTTCAGCAGGAGTCAAAGGTATCTCCCATCTTCTAGGGAAAGCTGTCAGAAAGGAGTTGAATTAGCCTCACCCAACCAGTAAGTCTGCTTTTGGAGATGAGGCTATCTGAGATTCGCAACCTAGCAGTCTAAAGCAGATCTCATTTCTCTCTGTCATCTCTTGATGGGTGTTTCTTTGTCTGCCATCTGCTGGAAGGCAGGAACCTGAAACAGCCAAATTCCCCCATTAATGATGCAGGCCCGAAGTTTCTAAGCTGAGAGAACATCCCTCCTGTGGGGGGAGGGGTGCCCCACAAACATGCTGAAGCTAGGACTCACGCTGCACCCTCTTCCCTGATCTGCCTGTGTGAGATGGCACTATCATCTCTTAAGACTAATTCACAAATGTCCCCTCTGTGCCCCGAGGAATGCATTGAGACCTGGGGGTATGGGATCTGTCCTGCAGGCCTGTCCTTAGTCCTTCCCCAAAGGAAGGACTGTCCTTCTCAGGACTGTCCTTCTCTTCCCCTGTCCTTCCCCAAAGATCAATCCCTGACCATTCCAGGGAGAAGCATGCTGGTCCCAACGTGCCCATAGGGTGCCCAAGCCAGTTGGATGTCCCTTCACCTCAAGTCCTGCACTGCTTTCATGGAGCCACTGGGTCAGAGGCACCAAGGAGGGCCAGTGGGCAGGGACCTCACAGTCCAAGCACCCCTCTGTCTACTGCACTATCCACAGAGGAAAGTTCTAAACCCCAATCTCTGTATAAGTACCAGCCTGGTGGCTCCATTTTTTTCTTGTCAGCTGCAGGTCAGGGAGAAGAAAGGGAAAAAAAGGATCCAGAAAGGTTTAAGCCTCACTCTCTGTGGAAGCCCCTTGGGATGGATGTGCTAACAAAGGGGCAAAGCAGTTCTGCAGCTTGGGAGTCCATGACTGCTGGAGATGTAGGGAAGGGAGAAATAAACCAGTCCACCTACCCTTCTTGCTGGACTCTGAGATTCTCAGGGGTTGATCTCTGTCAATATCTTATTCCTTTGTGTTTTGCTCTACAACTTCTTCCTGTGGAATCTCTGGCAGATGTTTGCACTTTTCCGTTAGAATTACATCCAATCTATTTTTTGGGGGGGGGTGGTTGGTTTTTCTTGTTCATCTAAAGCTTTTTCTTCTTTCTGAGACAGTCTTTATTAATCTATTTTTAAATTTTTTTTTGTAGTTCATGTTATTGGATAGTGTACATGTAAGCATGTGTGTATGTACTTTTTTTTGCTGAATAATATGTCATAGACATAATCTAGATCATCATTATTAATCTATCAATCTACCTTCTAAGCCCTGTCAGAGCTAGTTTCCATTGATTGCTTTTGTTTTTCTTCATTAGTATAGATCACTTTCCTATTTCCTTCATATTTCTTCTTTGTTTATTTAAAATTGTACATTTGAAAGCCAAGATCATCAATTATGTCAAGAATTCCTTCCAAATGACTGACCAGGAAGCTATTCAAGATCTCTAGCAGTGGAGGAAGTCTGTCTAAGAAAACAGTTTAAACAGTTTGTTAAAATTTTATGTCTTATTGTATTTCTGTAACAGCTGGTATCTGGCTGTCATTTTTACAATGCAGAGTGAGAACATCCCCTACCCCTACTGTGTTTCATAAATGTTGTCCAGGTTCCATTGCAAAGAATGTGTTGTCCAAAATGCCTGTTTAATATTTATAGGTGGAACTCCATCCTTCATTTGATTTTAAGTATGTATGGAAGTTATGATTGGACATAGTAGTAGTGGTGGTCAGACATGCAAATGGTGGGGAGACAAAAATATACATGTGAAGTAAACTCAGCATTTTAATAAAAATAAAATAAAATTAAATAGTACATTTTAGGTAATATACTGTACCAATTCTGGTTTCTAATTTTTCCCCCGGAAAGCTGCAGTTTCTTCTGTTTGTTATTTGATCTGTTTATTAACTTTCCCAGACTACATCTGTGAAATCTAACTTTTTCATATTGTGAGGCCACTTATATCTCTGCTTAGTTTTTTATTCTTGCTTTTATTTTTATTTATTTTTATTTTTTATTAAATCATAGCTGTGTACATTAGTGCAGTCATGGGGTACAATGTGCTGGCTTCATATACAATCTGAAACATTTTCATCAAACTGTTTAACATAGCCTTCATGGCACTTTTCTAGTTATGGTATGAAGACATTTGTATTCTGCACTTAGTAAGTTTCATCTGTACCCTTCTAAGATGCACCATAGATGTGATCCCACCAATTACCCTCCCTCCTCCCATCCTCCTCCCTCCCCTCCCCTCCAGTGCCCCTTTCCCCATATTCTTATGCTATAATTGGGTTATAGCCTTCTTGCTTTTTTTTTTAAACATGATTTTACAGGGGTCACCCTTCTATCTACATAGTTTAGTGGTCAAGCAATGATTGCTTAGATATTGTGCTAAAACTCAGTGAACCAGTAAAGCTTCCGTCATCTGTCAGTAGAGCTCTATGGGGTGAATAGCAAATTCTAAGTTCAGGCATGTTTGAAGTCTGCCTTTGATTTTAATTTGTGTCTCTTCTGCATGTGTGTGCAACTTCCAGTAAGTCAGGGATGTATGGAAATCTCATCTTTTGCTGTCTCATTTCTCAGATCTTCCTAGCCCCCACCACACTGTTTTGAGGAGGAGGGGGCTAAGGGCAACCCAGGGAATAATGCTATCGTTTCCCATTGTTCTTACTCTAAGATTAGTCATTTTCATGAATAGACAGTTAGCAAATTGTTTTTTGCTTTTGGCCAATTTTCAGAGTTCTGTTTTTTTGTTGTTTTTGTTTTTTATTATTTGTTTAGTTTTACAGCTTTTGGGGGATACAGAACTTGCCAACCTGCTCACTCCATCTCCTACCTCATTTGTTAGAGTTAAAATTCACAAATTATCAATTATTACTAAGATGATTGCCAAAATGATTTTTAAATCCATAAATTGTTGAAATTGTACTCAAATTTCCCTTCTTCTCCATTTATTTATAAATTACTTTGTCTATGATATTTATCCAATATAAATTTATAAGTTTTTAATTTATTAGATGATTATAGTCTACTTCTCTACTGGTGAAATAGGAGCCCCTCATGCTATTTCCCATGTCCTCCAGACTCATTTACATCATTTTTTGATTTCTTTAAGTTATAGTACAATTGTAGTTGTCAAGCTTATCTAATACATTCTCTTTCTCAGCTCTAGAATCAGGCACATTTCCAAGAAGCCCTGGCTTATCTGAGAGAGAAATAAGGTTCAGAAAGCATGATCTGAGTTCCAAGTGATCTCATTGCTTTCAAGGCATCATTATTTGTCATCTTCTGTAGATTGAATTTGTGCTTCCAAAATTCATATGTTGGATCCCTAGTCTCCAATGTGATTGTATTTGGAGGTAGGGTCTGTAGATGGTAATTAGTGTTAAATAAGGGGGTAGGGGGACTAATCCAAGAGCACTAGTAACTAGTAATACTAAGAAGAGACCTCAGAGTTCTCCTCCCATGTGAAGTCACAGTTAGAATACAGCTGCTCGCAGCCAGGAAGAAAGTTATTACAGGAAACCAAATGAATTTGCATCTTGATCTTTGACTTTCCAACCTCCAGAACTGTGAGAAATAAATATTTATGGTTTAAGCCACCCAGTCTGTGGCATTTTAGGGCAGCCCAAGCTGACTAAGACATTGTCATCTCAGCAGAGATCTGGAACAAAAATACACATGAATGCACACACACATATATTACATACATAAACACATTTATATGTACTCAATATCTAGCTATATATCCATATCTATTGATATATATTTATCCATCTGTATATTTATTTATCTATTTATAATATTCTGAGTTCATTAAGTTAAAGAAAAATTTATAAAGAGACATGACAATTAAATGAAATTTGTGATCTTTGACTGGACACTGAGTGAGAAGGAAAAGTTACTACTATAATTTTTTTGAGACAATTGGCAATATTTGACTATAAACTTTGCATAATATAATATTGTTATGTTTTGATTTGATAATTATACTTAGTTACATAAAAGAATACTTTGGTTCTTAGAAAATACACACTGATAAATTTAGGGAAAAGAGGGTATGATATCTGCAGTTCAGAAAAAAGGGAGAAGGTAATGAAGTAAATGCTAAATGAATGATTTGATACTTGTAGGTGCTAATATCCTCTAACTACACCCAGCCATGGAATGGTTCCGACAGCAAAGGAGCATACTTTGGCAATTCAGATAGCTAAGTGTGGGGTTATATATTTATGTGCTCAAAAAATTAGTCTCATTTGGACGGCTCTCCAGTAGACTTTCTCCATAGCTCATCAAGTTTCTACATAAACTCTGCTTCCAGGTGCTCAGAATACAAAAGAGAAACACTTCATTCCTCCCCAGGGCCTATATTTTTTAATATCAGGAAATAATGTAAAGAGTAAAGGCAAAGGAAAGAGGGGATTCAGGTAACTGTTTGCAAGCTATGTCAGTTTCATATATGATATATACTGAAGGTACATATCATATATTGCTCTCCAATTAGCTCACTGAGATTCTTTCTATGAGAAAAGTCTAGGCTATCCAAACTACGTTGAGAACACAGTCTTCTCCCAGCTTAATATATTATCCCTATTACTCCAGAAAAAAATTCTGAAACATAATTTATTCAACCAATATTTATAGAGCAACTAAAATGCCCAAAGTATAGTACAAGTGGCTAAGGATACACTTAAATAAGTGTATCTGCCCTTTGCCTATGAGTTTGATCATTTGGTATGGCCAGGAAACTTGTAGGAAGTGGATATTATACACATTTTCATTCTCTCACCTGTGCATGTGGTCCCTTATTTCATTCATATTCAATTACTTGAAATTCTTGAAAGAAATAATTTTTGCCTAACCTTATACCCTTACCAGATTAACTCAATGTCATCTGTCAAAAATAATTATTTGATTGATAAATTGTCAACTGCTATGCATCATGTCAAACCTCACAAAGCATCCAAGATGGTTTCCATTAATCATCTACATTTTCCAGTTAAAGAAAGTGAAACTCAGATAATTTGAGAAACTGAAATTTGACTAATTTCGAAAAGGGGCATTGTCAATAAAATCTGCAGGATTTGGAAAAGAACCTAATGGAATACAATTAAGAGATCAGTAAATGTCAGTTGATTAAAGATAAGAAGATGATTTCTCATGTGCTTTACCTGCCATCTTTGGATTTCCACTAGCTTATAGATCTCTAAACATACTGCCACAGAGACACACATATTTCAAAATCTCTACAGTTTTTCAACTCAAAGTAAAGCCCAGATATATTTAGTTAATCAGTGTGGTTTTACAGAAATTCAGATCCAGCACCTACCTCATTGCAATGATTTCCCTTCAGGTTTAGAGGAGGGAGAGCTCACAACTGTTCAGATTAAAAAGTCCGATGACCTTGGGGAACCCTTACTGCTTATCCATGGTTTATTGTATTATATTTCTCACGTCAGTGCAGGAGTAGAACTGACTAATGAACAGGGAGAATACCCTATGCTATAAAGTAGAGCTGGAGCACCAGGCCTCTTGAACACTATGATCAGAACCAATGCCTGAATAATGTATCTCCTTCTCCTGGGCATGTCCCACAATGCATATATGGTCTTCTCACTTTAGGGCTGGATTGCAGTTCATTTGACTGGACCATCTGAACTGCACAAGAAATGAATTTCAAATGTAGAGGTAGATCTTATAATACTGGGTCAGCGTTACTTGAGGTACAAAAGCCGGAAGTCTCTGCTTGGTGCCTGTGGCTCAACAGGCTAAGGCGCCAGCCACATACACCTGATCTGGTGGGTTCGAATCCAGCCCGGGCCAGCCAAACAATAATAACGGCTGCAAGCAAAAAATGGCCGGGTGTTCTGGCGGGCACCTGTAGTCCCACCTACTTGGGAGGCAGAGGCAGGAGCCTCCAGGAATTGGAGGTTGCTATGAGCTGTGATTCCACTGCACCCTATCCAGGGTGACAGCTTGAGGCTCTGTCTCAAAAAAAAAAAAAAAAAAGCCAGAAGTCCCCAAGTCAGGTCTACTCTACATCTTGCCTGTAAGGTAGGGAAAGAGTAAAGAGCTCAAGGTGAAGATTACAAGAGAAATACTGAATGGGCTCGAGAGAGGTAGGACTACTTGCTGTTATCCTAATGCTCTAAGAATCAAATACTTACTGAATAAACAGAAGTTGGGTGTCTGGTGTAATTTTCTACTCCTCTGGAGCTTAATTGCATCTTTTTCATTTTATGTTAATATTTAAATTATAAACTTTTCTAAAGTGTTTTCACACAAGATTCAAGGGTTGCTCTGGATTTGTAAATAGTAATGATGCTTAGTACTCTTTGAAACACTCAGGGGAAACAGGGTTCACAAACAGGAAGCCTTTCTTTCACTTAGCAGATTCATAGGAGGGTTTCTGACTTGTGTGTGGCTGGTCATTCGTTACTACTATAGTGAGAAGATAGCCTGATATGAGCATGTGAGCAGATAGAACACAGGGTCCTTCATGGTTTGCTCAAGTTGGAGGGCTTTTAATCAGAGTCAGAAGCTATTTTTCAATTGCATTGGGAAGAGAGAAGGACTGAAGATCATAGAGAAAATGTTCTTGTGATTCTTACTTCTCCCAACCATCTGATTACTGAGTGATGTCTAGGAAGTTACAAGATGATTGGAGATTTTCCACAGTAGGGTCTGATGCAGCTTCAGGGAGGGTCCCTGGGGAAGGTTCTCTGGCCTCTAGCCTGATCCATAGATAGCTCATTATGACAGATAGTGGAATTTCCCATAATTTTGGCCATTTCAAGTGAATTTCTCAGTTCTTGTAAGGGAATGAACTGTTAAGTCACTGGCTCTCCTTACTGTAATTCACTCTCTTCCTTTCTATAAACATGTATCTAGAATCCAGGGCCCAAAAGGAACAAAAAATTTTTGGTTGTTGGTGGTTGTTTTCTATCTCTGTCATGTATATTCATGACAGTTAGTAGTTTGAGAGCTCATCAGTGTCAAACATGGTTAGTTTCCCACCTAATTATCTACAAGGTTCATCTGCTGTTACCCTGTAACAGGCTTATTAAATAGCCTCCATAAACTATAATCAAGTTTCCCTGTATTCTACTTTATGGATGAGAAGGCCTAGCCCTAGGGCTATATAATTTGCATAAAGAAATAAACCTAATATAACAGAGCTGGGACTCTAAAAACAGCACTTAAATTCAGACCTTTGTTGGATTTGACCCAGCCTATTGGCATTTTATGTAAACATGACCCAATTGTTTTAGTTGGCAGCAAGCTAAATATGAGCCAACACGTCATTAATATTTCTTAAAAGGTGACATTATCAGTATTTATTCATTCTTAGGCAATTGGTATTAAATTTGTAATGTTGATTTCATCTTGGGGCTTCTTCATTAAGATGTACTTGACAAGAAGCTGTAGATCTCAAAAATGTGCCCTAAAATGGGAAGGGATGAAGAATCTAGGCATTGCAGAAGTAATTAAAGAATTCAAGGAAATATACATGCTTTAGATGAAAAGAACTAGATGACATATAATTACCAGATTAATTTTTTTTTTTTTTGAGACAGAGTCACACTCTGTCGCCCTGGCTAGAGTGCTATAGTATTATAGCTCACAGCAACTTCAAACTCTTGGGCTCAAGAGTTCCTCTTGTCTTGGCTCCCCAAGTAACTGGAAGTATAGGGGCCCTTCATGACACCCATCTAGTTTTTCTACTTTTTGGTAGAAACAGAGTCTTTGGTAGAAACAGAATCTTTGATCTGTTGCTCAGGCTGATCCCCAACTCCTGAGTTCAGGCAATACACCCACCTTGGCCGCCTAGAGTGCCAGGATTACAAGAGTGAGCCACCGCCAGAATGAGTTCTTATTTGGAAAAAATTAACTGATAAAGTAAAAAAGACTGAAAGAATGGAGAAACCCAGCAAATGTCTACACCAATTCTCCAAGATTAACATAACCAGAAATAAGTCATATTAGAAATCATGCTCCCACTGATATGACTCAGTGAAAAGGGCACATCACATCAGTAGTATTCTTTCATGAAACTCATACTAACTTGAAAATGTCAGGCAAACTCAAATTGAAGGACTTACTCAAAATGACTACTACTCTTCAAAAGTGTCAAAGTCATAACGGGTAAGGAGAGACCAAGAAAATTTTGCAGATTGGAAGAAACTAGGCAATATGATGATTATATGAAATGTGGTATTTCAGACAGAGCTAAGGAGCAGAAAAAAGGCATTACTGGAAAAAACAGGGGCATAAAAAGTATATCTGTAGTTTACTATATATAGTATTGTACTAATGTTAATTTCTGAGTTGTGATAAATATATCATAGTTATGCAAAAGTTTAAAATTAGAGGAAGCCTAGTGAAAGGTATACATGGAATATTCAGTACTCTTTCAAATGTTTTGTAAATCTAAAATTATTTCAAAATATCCAGTTTAAAAATATTTTTATTTTTGAAAACATAAAACAATGAAAAGGATCAATGCTGTATCAGTGTTTTGTGAATGTCCTTTTCACTAATTAAACATGAGCAATGAATATTTATTAACTGTGTATTGATACTATATGTAAAGCCCCACTTCATTGTACTTCACATTAAAGCCTGATAACTCTTGGAAGTAAGTGCTATTCTAATTCTGATTTTTCCACTTAATAAAATAACAACTGAGACCCAGAAACATAATGTTTTAAAAGTCCACAAAGCTTATGAATTAAGATCATAGATTCAAGTCCTGGCAGTTTGACTCAATAGCAAAGTAGAGTAAATATAATTCTACCTTCTAGGACAATCCACTGAGTGGGATGGAATAGACACATGGCCCAAGAAACCCATTGTTGTACACATGTAACCAATTATCCACTTCCTTACTGATAGGATTACTAGAGGAATACTGTAATCCATCCTCTTCTTACAAGTAATAAGATTTTTAGCTTAGTATATGCATCAGCTATATTTTTTAACATTTGTTACAACTATGTGTGATCTTGTGCCTAGGTCTTCCCAGGAAGAGTTATGCTGTCGGCTCCTTCCCTGCACAATCCAAGTTCTTTCCCCTTCCACACAATAGCTACAGATTATTGACACTCCCTTTGGGGAAGTAGAATCACAGCACTGACATGTAACAGCAAATAAGACTGTTATAAAAGTGAAAAATAGGGCAGTGCCTGTGGCTCAAAGGAGTAGGGTGCCAGGCCCATATGCCGGAGGTGGTGGGTTCAAACCTAGCCCCAGGCAAAAACTGCAAAAAAAAAAAAAAAAAAGCGAAAAATAAATGTATTTCGTTATTGAGCCTTATCCACTTTTTTGTCTTTGATTCAGCAGTGGAGTAAACCATTAGATTTTTCTAAAAATGTCTGGGAGAGAGGAAAGATACAGGTCATTTATAGAAAAAGACTAAGTATAGATAAGAATCATAAACATATGAATGAAATTGAGTAAAGACTAGAATGCTCAGGGCTGGGCAGTGTGGCTCATGCCTGTAATCCTGACACTCTTGGGCTGAGGTGGGTCAAGATTGCTTAAGCTTATGAGTTCAAGACCAACCTGAGCAGAAAAGTGAGACCCTGTCTCTACTAAAAATGGAAAAAGGGAGGCAAGAGGATTGCTTGAGCCCAAGCTGGAGGTTGCTGTGAGCTATGACACCACAGTGCTCTACCCAAGGTGACAGCTTGAGACTCTCAAAAAAAAAAAAAAGACTAGAGTGCTCAGACAATGGTAAAATGCACACACACACCCATTTGCTGGAGCCTAAGCTACATGGTAAGAAAGTTGAGTCCAGTTGTGGAGGATCTTATATTCCATGTTAAGTACTGTGATGTTTTAAACTAGAGATAGGCAGTTCTTGTGAAATACCTAACACCATGACCAGAACATAGAACAGTACACTAGTTTGAACAGTGGCTAGGCAGCTCTAACAAAGAGGCCTAAAAATATGGTAACTAATAAAGAGAAATGTGCAGGGGCAAGAAGTGGTCTCAGATCTAGAAGTACTCCAAAAATCCTGGGTAGAAAGAAGCTCTTCTTCCTCTAATCAAGGCTTCTCAGAAAGAAGACCTCAGTTTCTGCCACCTGTGGCTCAAGAACAGAGAATGCATTTTCCCTTTAGCCAAGTACATGGATTTAGAATGGCTCCTTTCCACAAACATTCCCATGGAAAACTGGTTAACATTTTGTCACATTACTACAGTTTACAGTAGGAGAAGTTAAGAAACCTAACCTCTAGCTGAAGAGTCATGTGCTCAGAAATATGAGAATACATCTGGGGAGTCAGCAAAGAGTTCTTATCACATGTACTTCCTTAAAATGCATATTCTTGAAACCATATATTGCTTTAGGGAGAGGAAATAGGACAAGTAACTCAAGTAGGACTTCATCAGGATAACAAAAGTGTGTTTGATGTTTTGAGTCACTAATTGCATAAAAAAGAGAGAAAGTTCCACAAAGAATTCTTTATAAGCTACAACCCACTTATTGCACAAGAAGATAGGGAAAGGGGAGGGAGAGGGAGGGTGGGGGGAGTGAGGATAGAGGGCGGGATCACACCTGTGGTACATATTTGAAGGGTTAGGAGAAAACTTCTAAATACAGATCAAAATTGTTCTCACAAAGTAATGAGAAATTCTCTTGAATGTTATCGCCATCAGGTTGATGAAAATATCTCTGATTGTATCTGAAGCCCGTACACTGTACCCCATGACTGAATTATTGTACACAGATATGATTCAATAAAAAAAAAAAAAATCTCTGCTTGGGTCCAGATTATAGGTCAGGGATCTCCTGAAAAGGTAAATGAGAAAGGCATGTCAAACAGGGTAGGGCGGGGCAGTGCTCAAGACAAAGGTGAACCCCAGAGCTTTCATAGTGTAAATAAAAGACCACAGAATGTCCTTTGAAATATTGATACAAAGCCCAAAACCTACAGCAGGACATAGAACATCCGGGCGAGTGCACATCACCAGAGGAGCAGAGGGCAGGCTGAGGGATGCAAGACACCTGAGCAGCACGCACTTCTCCTGGCAGAAGTCAAGGGCATGGCCAGGATCTCTGTCCGCAGGGGGAGGCTGCCCTCAGGAGGTGTTCCCCGGGGGCAGATCTCATGCCTGTCCGCCTCACCAGCTTTCATAACTCTTGCATCTACTTTTGTAAAAGTGCGAAAGATACAACAGTCTGCATTACCAATAATAAGGACCCAGTTAGTAAATTATAGGACATCCATCTAAAAAATACTGTGTATCTATGACCAGTCATCTCGTAAGAGTGTATGGTGTGGAAAGCTATTCACCATCGACTAAGTGGAAAGTGAAAGGGACTGAACAGGGCCTTCGGTGAACCTCTGTCTGTCCCAGGGGACAGGGCAGCCATAATCTCATTTCCTCTTTCCAGCACCTTCCTTGGCAGCCCTCATGTAGCCTCCGGCTGCCATCCCCAACTTTCAAATGCTAATCTTTGCCAGGTCCTCATCTTTCCACAAGAAGAGTGACAAAAGGAAGGGACTGAGGGAGGGCAGGTGGGGCAGTAATGGTCGTCTCTTTGGTCCGCTTGCTAAGGCTCCGTCTAGAACAGGTAACCTGAGGCCTTGGTGAGCTCACAACCAAGGAGCTTGAGACTGATGGAATGTTCACCCCTCCGGAAAGGATGCCTCATTCTAATGGAACCAAATAAGGGACTCATTTATTCCCTGAACAGAAATCGGGTATGTGTGGAGTGCGGGGCATGAGAGGAGGGCAAAGAACACAGAGAAAGAATGGACAGCCCAGCCCGCTGCATAAGCAAGGCAACAGCAGCATGGCCGACCCCAGGAGCCAGCAGCCTTGGAATAAGGAATGGACAGCCATGGACGGAAGTAAGAGAAACTTCACAGAGGAGACCATGTCCACTGGGTTCCTACAGGCTTAGCAGGAATTTGTCATGCAGGGAAGAGAGAAGGGAAATTCCAGGAAGGAAAGTCAGAGTACAAAACACTGGGCTCAGCCTGCTATGAACACAGGGAGAAGTCCCAGGTACCTGGCATCCGAGTAGATGGGTGCCTGTCACCACCACCTTCACCTCCATTTGTAAATCGCTGCCCTGGCTGTCTGTTTACCCCTGCAGACTACGAGTTTCCCAGGTGAGTCTTAACCATTTCTATTTTTCCTGCGCCGTGCTCGCACTAGGGTTTATGACATGCTGAGTTTGGCCATCATCCTACACACAGCCAGGGTGACATCAGTGACTCTCACTGCCAAAGACTTTAGGGTGAAGGAAGCACGTCTGTCCCTTAGGGAGGAAAATCTGTTGGATGTGCCTCTGTTGGGGACAACAAGGAATAGGTCCAGTCCTGAGGGATGGAGGGGGGAGGGATAGCAGTGGGACCCTGATGCTGTCCTGGGTTTAGGAAGTGAGTGCCACAGAATCAACACAGGCTGGTGACCAAGGGACCTCCAAGAAATGTTGTCTAAATTAACTCTATGTAAAATGGGTGGCTGGCAGCATCCTTCACGACTGGGAACAGAGAAGGCAGATACATTTTAACCTTGATTTAAATTGTGGATAAACCTAAATTAACTTTGATTTAGAGGCAGCAGGCGGTAGGCAACAAAACATGGGACTAGAGAGAAAGTGGGGCAATGGAGGTCTGGTGGCTGTCCTGATGTAACTCAGAAAGAGGCCTAAGGGCAGGACCAGAGTAAACACACCAATGGTCAGAGAAAGGAGGGGTGTACATGGGAGGGCGACCCAGCCTGCACAGGTGGGTGAGCTCAGAGAGGCCCACGGGGCGGGGGGAACCTCAAAAAAGGGGGTATGGATTATTATAACCAGGAACTAGAGAATTGGGGAATTGGAGACTCGAAGAAATCTATGGTCGACAAGATCTGCATGGCAGGCTCGCTGCTACCCACCTGCCATCCTCCTGAATGCTCTGTTGCCTGACTTTTTGCATCTGACTTTCCTGCCTTCTGCCTCCCACCTTCTGGCTTGAGAGCAGAATCGCAAAGGAACTGCCATAATTCCTGACACCAGAAGACTTGCAAAGAAAGTCACATCTCCCAGATATCAGGATAAAGGGGAAGAAAAGCATTCACTTTGTACATCAGGTGTTCCTGTACCCAACTAGTTTCATTTAAATGATCCGATACCCGTCACCCTGAACTGAAGCCAGATGCAAACTCCTTCCGAGGAACGAATGCTCCTTTCTGTACTGCTTCTGCTCCTGCACAGAGTACAGTTTAGACTTCAGGTAGAAGGGACAGAAACCACTTACAACACAGTCGCATCTTGAAGATAAACTCCGTGGCCACCATCCATATTTTAAAATCGTATATCTGTGTCCCTCCATGTCTTTGATACTTTGTAAGCACAGCCCCAAGGGGCAGTGTTATGAGAAGTAAATTCCGCAATAGTTTTAAATGACATCTCCACTTATCATACATGTTACGTAGCAAAATAAGAATCTCCAATAAGTTTAGCACAGACTCATTGTCCTCATTTAAATATGAGCACGAATTTCCCTTTAACATATTAGGTAATATTTTCTAAAATTTTAACATCTTTAACTGTGTTATTGTCAACGTAACTTCACATTTCAGTTACAACAGCTTAAAAAATTAAAAAAGAACTATGTTATTTCGGAAAAGAACGAAGCCTGTCTGAGTAATAACGCTGTCATACTTTGATATTCAAAGCAATGCATTTGCTATCTTTATCAAAAAGAACAAAATACCACCCTACTTTGAAAATTATTCAGAACTTATTGAAAACAACAAAGTAAAGCAAAAAGACTTCTCTGTAATAAAGTACATTCAGGTGGAAAGACTTTTGGGGGAGAAGAGTTATAACCCTTCAAAAGTATGTGATTTCCAGTGACGTGTGAATTTACATTTCACAACTATTTTTGAAATAAGGCTATAGTCATGATCTCGGATACAAGAGAGTAAAAAGAAGAAAAAGCATGTACTTAACATATTTTTATTATTAATCAAATATTAAAGCTATATTTTGTTTCTGGTTGGAAAACAGCTCAAAGAAAAAGAAATAAAAACAAACAAAAACAAAACAGAAAACTTAGTTCTGTCTTTATCCAGTTCAGGATACAATATGAGAAAATCAGTCCTTCTTTTTATCCACACCTCATGCCAAAATCAGGAGCGGATGGGATCCATCATTTCTCACAACAAGGAGGCCTGTGACAGAGAAGCAAGGTGGCTGAAAGGTACAGTCTCTTCACTGGTGACCCAAATCCGGTCATTGCTGGAGGGAAAGTGCCTCAGCCCCTTTGACAAGGTTCCCTCCGCCAGGAGTGCTTCTCTGGCTCCTGCCATGCTTGGTTCTTCTCGTCCTTTGCAGGGAGGGTCAGTCTCCGTAGGGAGCCCTTCCTGGGTTCTCTTCCCCCACTGCTTCTGAAACCATCTCTGTCCCCTGGAGTCCCGGGTGTGTCTCTGCCTCCTCTGTCCTTACGCTGCTGTTTCCCAGTCCTCGGAGGCAGCAGCCAGCTCCAGGACCGGAGCAGGGTTGGCAGATAACGGACGGGCCCTCAGCAAACTATTGAACCCGGCTGAGGTCGGAGTCACCCCCAGAGAAGAATATTTCCAAGCGTTTTACCAGAAAGGGAGGACTTCTTGGTGATTCAGACAGGGGAGGCCCATACTGCCGCCCAAGCAGTGTCCTCTCCCTTCAGGGGAGCCCATTTGACAGAAAATGTCCCTCCAGAGGCTAAAAAACTGCTTGGCAAAAGCCTCTCATGACATGGTCAGTGATTTCGACCAAGGAGAGAGAGGACTCCTCCAGAAGAGAAGTGGGTGGCGCCTGCAGCTCAAGCGGCTAAGGCGCCAGCCACATACACCAGAGCTGACGGGTTCAAATCCGGCCCGGGCCTGCCAAACAATCACAACTACAACCAAAAAATAGCCAGGCATTGTGGTGGGCACCTGTAGTCCCAGCTACTGGGCAGGTTGAGCCAAGAGAATCTCTTAAGGCCAGGAGGTGAGATTGCTGTGAGCTGTGACACCGTGGCACTCTGCCCAGGGCGATAGCTTGAGGCTCTGTCTCAAAAAAAAAAAAAAAGAAGAAGAAGAAGAAGAGAAGTGGAACTCTAACCCTCATCTGCAGCTTAGTTCCACCTGTCCAGGGAGAAGTGAAGAAGCGAGCTCCTCGGCTTCTGCCAGCCACTCTCCATTCCGCCCTGTGGCAGTGTCATTAACCTCACAGCCCATGACCCACCAAGCCTTCTGTGTTTCAAAGTCCCACAGACTTTGGGAAAGGCACCCGGCTTACAGGGAGTAGATGCTACTTTTAACAACCTGCAAGTACATTATCATTTCCTCCTAAAGCACGCTGAGTCACCAATGCCTGCCAAAGCTGTGCCCCTCCTCTGACCCCCACAAAGTTTAAAATTTGCACTTGTTCCTTTAGGGTGAGTGGTAACACCAGCACTCACTGACAGGCTATTTTCCCAGTGACCTTTCATTCTCTTTCAGGTACTCTGCACTTTTGATGACGATGTTTTTTTTTTTTTAAGGAAGACAAAATTAAACCATACATTCAATATGGCTATTGGATCTTTCCTTCCCAGGAAAGTAGGAATTGTGCTTCTAAACCCTGACTTCACAGCCAAAAATAATACAAATTTGCAAGCTGCTCACAATGGTAGTCTGTGTGGTCTGCAGGGGTCTATCAGAGCAATGTGGAAATCCCTTCAGGCCTTTGCAGAACTTCTGAGTGAAAGGGAAAGCTAAAATTAACATTAAAATACAAAGTATTTTTAGCCCAACATAAATTAACAATGTACCTATTTCAATTCCGTTGTTCCTGGGATGACTATGTCCTTTGGAAAATCTTTAAATAACTTGAGGTTTCCACCATTAATTTACTATTTCAAGAATTTTTCTTTTTTAACTGTAAGATATCTTTATGTTACCAGCTAGCTGCCAAAACCTGGTTGAAGTTCTCCCATGTGGTACCCTAAACCAGTGGTCCCCGGGCACTAGTTTCATGGAAGACAATTTTTCCATGCCCTTGGGAGTAGTGGAGGTCGGGTGAAAGGCTTAGATTCTCATAAGGGGCTCACAAACTAGATCCCACACGTGCCATTTACAACAGGTCCACTCCCTTATGAGAACCTAATGCGTGGCCACTGATCTGCGGGAGGTGGAGCTCACGCACTGACGTCAGTGATGGGAGTGGCTATAAATGCAGATGAAGCGTCACTCACCACCGCTCACCTCCTGCTGTGAAGCCCAGTTCCCAACAGGCTGGACCAGCGCCAGTCCATGGCCTGGGGTTGGGGACTGAAGCTCCAACAATTAAATTACTTATTGGAAATTGTGTTCCTTATCCACCTGGTGCTCCATTTGTGTGGACCAAATGTCAAAAATACCTTAACAAAAAAAAAGATAAGAAAAATGTGGTTGCCACCATCATGAGGCACTCCCATACAACATGGCTTAAGAGGGTCGGCTTTGAAGTCTTCCAAAACTTTGCTGGTTTTCAGCTACAACTCCTTTAGAGTAGTCCTTGCCTGTAGGTAGAGCCGCAGAGTCAGATCACGATAATACAAATCACTTCAGGAAACTTCCCATTGCTTTATTACACGAACAAGGGCAGTAAAAAGAGACCGGAGTACAGGGATGGTTGAGGGTACCTGCTGGGCAAGTAATCACAGTATTTGAAGGAAATTTTAAATGCTGTTGGAAAGCAACAGCCTGCATAACTGTCACTGAGACACGATCATCACAATAGAACTGTCCTCTCTGATGTCTCCTGGACATACTCCTGGAGTATTTTTTTGAGTCATTTATAGTTTATTTTTCTTAGTTTAAACAAAGAGAGTCCTATGTTGCTTTGGAAAAAAGAGTTACCTCACTCCTCTGCTGCAGAGGGGCTCCCACCCAGCACCAACCCTGTGGGCAGCCTCTCCCACCTTCCCAGGGCAGACCAGGTGGTTCCAGGTAATAAAAGGTGGAAACTTCTAGACTCTAGAGCTAATTAGAGCTTTACTCTGTCTCAGACACTAATACCAAAATAGAGAAGCCTCTGACAGCTTCAGGTTTGGAAATATGTTTCCTAAAAATGCTAAAAGTTTAACATACTTTATAAATTCTCTAAAGCCATTTTTCAGTTTTTGTGAAACATTAATAGCCCAGATGTTCCAACTTGCAGAGAGAAAAACATGTCTTTCTTTTTCTTTTATTTTATTTTTCTGTGACATGGTCTCACTTTGTTGCTCAGAATACAGTGCAGTGGTGTAATCACAGCCTCCAACTTCTGGAGTCAAGGCATCCTCCTGCTTTGACTTCCCAAAGAGCAAGAATTACTCTAGGAGACTGGGATGGAGGTCTGGCTGATTTTTTATATTTAAGAATGCATACAAAAGTGTTCATAATGACTATTTTTTCCAAAATGGTGATCCATACTAGAAACATATACAAAATATCATATATGGCTCTTATATGTAATAATGCATAAGTGTAGTACATTAATTATTCTGATATCTTGAGGGCATACATTTGTATTAGTTTACTTAGCTTTAAGTTAACAAATTAATATTTTACTTATGTACAAAACCATTATACATATTTATTTACATATCATTTCATATATATAAACAAAACAATACAATGAGTATTTTTTGAGTCATTTATAGTTTATTTTAAATTATAATACATTTTGAGGATGTGGAGAACTATGTGAAATCAAAGGAAACTTTTTGTTTCAATTAAAATTGCAATGGCCCTTCCTAAATGGCATCTGGTTTTTAACTGCAAATGGGAAAAATGATTAAGAGGAGGTCCTGAAAATCTAATACATGCAAAATGTCAACTTATGTCTAGATGGCTAAACCCAGGATCCAGAGTCTAGACTTAACAGAAACATATGTGCAGGAAAAGAAATGGGGACTAGGTCCTACAATCAGCAAGGATCAAATGATTGAACAGATAGACCTGAGTATCTATGGATAAAAATTGCATTATATTCACCTATCATCAATTTTAATTTTGATTTTGATCTATTGCTTCTTGGCTTTTGAGCTAAGATCAAGTGTAGTATCTGTTGAAGTTTGATCTTTTGGTCTTTTACCAGCTTCCTTCTATAGTTCGATCATGACAAATGCTATAAATGATGCTGACAAAAATCTCTGAAAAGTGCCTTGGTGAATTCCTAACTTAAATAAATCTCTTATAAGGAGAGAAAAAAGAATAAAAATAAGAATCGAGCTATTTCATTAAAACTCCTAGTAAGCAGCTAACTTTTGGCTGCTTTGTTAAGAGTTACCACTATACGAGAATGAGAATGTCTTGATACTAAGTATACTGAACACTGAGTGACGCAGTCAGCTTACATTGCCAAACGGCCTCCAAGACCACGCACTTCATTTTCTGCTGTTTTGCGTCATGCAGAATTTGAAATTAGCAAGGAATTTTCTAATGCTGTACTGTCCTAGATGTTAATATGATTTTCTCTCCTTTGTCAAATTTTGAGAAATAGTAACACTAAAGATGCAAAGTTGCCAACAGTCCCTGGAGGCAAGAAGCAAACTTCTCTTCTTTGTATGTCACAAACACTGTCCTCGCCTGCCCAGAGTTTGCAGCAGGGAACTTTATATCAAGCAGGCACAGAAATTTTCCCCGGTGTTCAGGGTTTACAATCTAAGAAATAGCATGTTGGCAAATGTATCTCCCTAAGAGAGAGATCAAACCTTGGCTGGTTTTGATTAAGTCTATTTCCTTTTAAATTCATAGTGGAAACTGGTACCAGATAACCCTCGCAAAAGCACACCATATCACTTCCCTTCTAAAAACCATGCAGCTGCTTCCTACTACCCAGTGGGTCTGGTTACAAGATTAAGATTCATGGACCTCCATGAAAATAGGAAATCTGCCTCTGCTTCTTTCTACCCACATTTATCTTCCTGTACTTTCTAAAATAAATCCTAAGCTCCAGCAGGGCCAATCTTCTTACTGTTTTCTATACTTACACTTGTTCTTAGGGGTATCTGCACCGACCTGAAAAGCCCCTTGCTCCCCTGCACCCACCCACCCACACACAGACTCACTCTACACATATGCCCACCCTGAGAGCCCTGGGACCTGTGAAGACCCCAGGTTGCAGCACTAGCTTTTTCCTTGTTGACATCATCAAATCCTATTTGAAATGTGCCTGGTACGAAGGAGACCCTCGGTAAAAGTCAATTACCACTCTCACCTCCACTTCTCAAAGCCCTGCCCATCCCCACCCTGTGGACATGGAAAGCAGTATTTCTGCTATAATTTTGCTATGGTTCAAGACATGCTCAGAACTCTTATGGAATTGTCTTCAGTATTCTGCTCAGAATACATTCAATTATAAGTCACGGACTATCAGACAATATGCATAGTAAGTCAAGGGTGTATTTTGCTCATATAACAGGGCATTCAGAAGCATGTAGTCCAGGACCAGGATGGTGGCTCTGTGATGCTGTCAGGGTCCCAGTTCCCCTGATGGTTCTGCCCATCCACCCTTAGGATGTAGATTAGTCCTCCAGGTGTGCTCACAGATGTAACCTGGCTAATCATCCCACCTGATCCTCTACTCGGGCATGGAAGAAGGCCAAAAACTTTCTCCACCGGAGGCTTTGCCTTGTAATTGGAGAAGAGGGTCTTTCCCAGGAACTCCCACTACAAACTGTTGGTGAGTCCTGCATTACCTACACACAAAACAGTAGATTGAAAGTCTAGCTGTCCAGCCTCTATAATAAAGTAAGACAGGAGCTGGGGGAACAAGATGTGCACTGAATAAGCCAATTTCATAGTCAGTTTATCACCCTAGACAGTAATCAAAGAATTACCCCCTAAGTCCATCTTTGCAAAAATTGCATTTACTGTGAATATCCCCAACCATGTGTCATGGCCTCTGTAGGCAATGTCAAAAGAGAAATGCAAACACAATTTGGACAATGGCAGCAACATCAGAAAAATTACTCATATTCCAAAAGTAACAAGTTGAAAGTGGGCAGCATGCTGCTAAATACGACACCTTGTGTGTTGTCAGCACGTCGCTGCGCGGTGGCATGCTTACTCTCATTCAGGGGCGTGCACAAGTAGTAAGCCGGCTTCCTGGCACAGTGGGAAGCTCTCTGAGGGTGGCCCGTGCTCTGGACCATCTCTCTATCCCTATTGCACCCAGCAGAATGATAGAATGCACGGAGGTGCATGATTCAGCTGCAGGAGGCGAACAGAGTGCCCCTTTAGAGACTGGGCTGCCGTGACTCTGTGCTGGCATTATAAAGTTAAGAGTGCCCTGGGCAGGGTTCTGATACATGGTCACCACTCCACAAATCTTTGAATTGGATAGAGTGATTCACCTGCCCTAGGGTTAAGTAGGGGTTGACCCCTTTTCTATCCAACTGAGAAACTGCCCTATTAATGTGCATCAGACACTTCCAACACTGATGATTTTTCTGCCTAATTGGTTGTCAACTTCTCAGCTGAGAATTGTGGGAAATCCATATAAGTAACAACAGAAAGAGCAGTTCCACGGCACCACGACCACCCCAGATGACACAAAGGCACCTCCAGAGCTGTGCTGTGCGTGGTCTACGCAGCCATAGGTGACAGCCACACTGCCACGCTGCCCTTATTCACTTAACAGCTGCATGATGGCAGGAATAGACCAGAATTCCAAGAAATCCATTGCTGATTAGACTCATCTTATGCACCATATGACAAAGATTCCTCCTGTTGTTGAAATAGCCCACAAAGCAGGTAAATTTTGAGGTTTCCCACCCCGACACCCAGGATTGCAAAGCATACCCGATGACTCTGCCCACCTTGCTGTCACGTCATGGGAAGAATGCACGTTGGATGGGAAACTGAATTAGACTCAGGGTCTCCTGAAAGTTAAATAGCACTTGGGACACCAGCCCCGTACAGTCACGCACCATTTAAGGCCCTGGCATCTAGGTTTAAGGAGCTCTTTGCTGCAGGGTGCCAATCAGTGTGTTAGGCAGCTCAGCAGAGGCAGGGCAGTAAAACTTTCAGGGCTTTTGGGAGTCAGTTCATGTCACGATGGTATTTAGAAATTGGCCGTGGTGAAACTATTTACACTGCAGAAATGCCCAAATTAGGGCTTTTTGTTTTCAGCTGGATGAGCATTTATGAACACTCCACTGACTGTGTGTAGAACGGGGAGGAGGCAGCAGCCTCGGGTTTGCGGAGGTGAAAACATGCTGACCATAATCAGAAAAGGCAGGTTGTGCTAAGAGAAAACCATCCAACTCGGGGGAAAAGAGTCCAATATCATGTAAATATTCAACATCTCCAGATGCTCTGCACCATGCTATGTCCTGTGGAGACAAAAAGGAAGCTCAAAGCCAACTGTCCTGGCTTTGAAGAGCTCCCAAATGACTTTCCAACTACGACAGTATCAGTAAGAGCAAAAACTCAATGAATCCTGGCTGTGTGCCATACATGTCACCTCACGTCGTCCTCCAGTCCTTACAACACCGGTCCTATTCTTAGCCTTGTTTTCTAGGTGAGGAAATGAAGAAGCCAGTGCATCGCTTGGGCTCCCACAGAGTGTGGACAAAGCTGTGGATGTGTGCAGAGGACGCCAAGAGCCACACGACCTCTGAGCAAGATGATTTACAGCTGGGGGATGGGCCCTCGGCCAATTCATCCGCAGGTGCTCCTTGCGGAGAGAGAACCCGAGCCCATGGTGAGCCTTGGGCACGTAGTCATTGTCTAATACTCCCCTCACCTGTCTTGTGCTGTCTCAATAAAAGGCGACTGCGGAGGTTGCTCGGGGCCACCCTGCAATCAAGGTCAGCCAGCCTCCTGCAAGCCTGTACTTCTAATCCGCGTCTCACCCGGTTCCTTTCTGCTGCAATCCGATCGAGACCAGGGCCACAGGGGATCTGACAGATCTGCCTCAAGATGCCGGAGCCACCAGAGGGTGATCCCCACCCAAGGCACAGTGCCAGGGATGCTCACAGGCCAGTGTGGAGGTGGAGGGACGCAGGAGAAGGACAAGAGATTTGAAGGCAAAGGAGGCAGAAAGGGCAGCAGAGGATGAGGCTAAAGAAAGGTCCAGAGCAGGTGGACCCTGGTCAATGACCAGAGCAAGGGTGGCCGCCACCCTGTAGATACCACAGATCTCCAAACGAGATGTCCTTCCGAGGCCCACATTACACACATTTCCCAAGAGAAGTTTCCAAGAGACGAGGCTTAAATTAGCCCGTCTACACTGGAGGAGTGTGCATCTAATCATATCCCTGCGGAATTTCCTTTTTCTTGGAAATTCAAAGTCATTACTCATTCCCCACAATTAAAACTGAAAACTAATTATTTCCCAGTGTACAAAGGCATATTCTAGTGGACTAATCACAAAACCTCCAGCGGTAGAAATCACATTTCGCATTCACATCATGGTTTAACTAAGGCTGACGATCCTAGAAACGGTTAAACTCCTGTCTAAAACATCTAAAATCCAGTCGAGTATTAATTAATGATTTCCTCTCTTCAGTGACAATGACATCTTATTAACAGATCATTATCAATCTTTAACTCTTTCGAAGCAAGGCTCCGTCCCTGCAGAAGCTCTGTGGATTGTTTTCTTACCACTGTGGCATGTTTTTCCAGCCAGCTCCCACAGAGAAAGTTGTGCCATTTGGAATCAGATACTCTGTGAACCAAGTTATGCCCTCTGAGAACACACTAACGCCACACAGAAAAGCTTTATTACAACAGCCGCTGACGAGGTTACAGTGGTTTCCCTGTGCCAAGGGCCAGAACTAACAAGGGCTCCCCCCATTCTGCAGACCCAGAGTGGATACAGGGAGAGAAGAGAGTTCTTTGTCTGTGCGGGAGCGGGAGGAGCCCTCCCAGGCGCCTTTTCTTCCTCTGAGAGCAAGAGATTTGGAAAGTGATTCAACTAGTTCACTTTGGAAATGTTTCTTGACTCAGTTCCAACTAGACGTGAACTTAGAACATAGTCATTCCCGGTTTTGCCTCGTTAAAGGAGCCACGAGCTAATATGATCCGAAGTACAGACTAAAATGTTAGTTCAGGATCACTCATGAAAGTTTTTTTTTAAATAAAAGTGAATATTTAGAAACAATACACATGGCCAAAATAAAGTAACGATTCATTTTGATTATGACATTATGTATCACTGTTAAAAAAATCACATGGAGATGAAATAGGAAGCTCAAGAACAATATCAGATCCTGCAGGGAAAATATTCCAAGGCCATGTTAGATTAAAAAAAGCAAAATACAAACTTTATGATTCCAAATTTTAAAAATACTTTGTGTGTGTCTTCCTACCTATGTGAACATACACATTATTTATAAATAGCTATATGTTGTGTATATATCATACATATGTGTATATTCTTCTCAATATTAAATATGAAACATAATATAAACATTACATAATACATTTATACTATATGTAAGGGCAAAATAGGTATTTGTAAATCTGTATTTAATGTATATATTCCCTACTGAAAGAATAAGCATAAAATTCTGCAAAAGTTATTTTTGAGTAATTGGTTTACAGAGGATTTTTTATATTATTCTTTATATTTTTAATATTTTTAAATCTCTATAACAAAATTCTCTATAATTTTACAATTAGAAAAACATTTTTAGGAAGGCTCCAATTAATCTGGCCGCCAGAATCACTGTCCCCAGATGTAAATATCTCCTAAGTCTTCATCACGGTTTCCCTCACAAACTTGTTCCCCATTAGTGATTGCAGAAGTGTCCGGCCTCCTCCTGCCCTTCCAGGCTCTCAGTATAGGCTGATGGGTCCATGTCAATTCCAGTGCACTCCACACACTTGCCTGAGCTCCCAAATAGTGAGGTAGAAACAGACTCATATGATGAGAAGTGAGGCTAAACTGTTTCTGGGTAGCGGGGGACACTGTGTTACCCTTGCTCAGGGAACAGAAACCCTTTTCCACTCCAGAACACAAGGCAAGGATGAAAAAACCCTAGGAAGAAGTACAGGGAGGCCATGACTTTATGGCCTACCTATACTAGTGACAGGGTCAAGAGCTCCCTTCAGAAATTAAAATATGAGGTTTGACAATTAAGTTCAGGATCTCATCCTAGGAAAAAGTACACCATACCTCATCACCTTTGAAGTACTCTAGTTGGCCATCTGGAGAGTGTAGTGATATTCACCAACAAGGTAGGTAGCACTTTCTGTAGGATGAGCTCGTAAACTGAATTGTCAGACCTCATACGACCACGACTCTGATGGTTATCCCGGAAAAAGAGTTCCAAAATAGTGTTGAAGGGTGGACCAGGTGCTGGCATTGGTGCAAAGCTTCCCAAGAGGAGTACTTTGAAGGTAACCATACTGATATTTAGCCATGAGGTATGTGACACTTTTTCTAGGATAAAAACTTAATTGTTTGACCTGGTGGGTAAGATATTAGAGCTTTTCATGATACTTTCTTCATCTAAAGAGGAAAATTATGTTCCAGTAGTTTTTTTTTTTTTTTTTTTTTATTAAACTTCTATAATCGAAATATTTGTAAATAGTTGAACCAAGTCTGTCAATGTGTAACTTTTTTTTGCATGGACATTTCACCCATTGGAGGAGGGCAGGTGTCCAAGCAAGATATACCCTACCCAGTCTTCACCCCTGAGTTCCCTTCTCCACATTTACTCTCATTCCCTTTTTAAGGGAAAAGTGCTTAGGCTACTTCTAGAAGAGTTTAAAGCTTTGTCCATGAGCATCTGCAGCAGAATCCCCTGTGGCTCTTTTAAAAAGTTAAGTTTCTGGGCCCTGTGTTGGGGCTACTAAACCAGCAGTCCTGGGTCTCAACCCTGGAGTCTCCATTTCACCTTCTTAGGTGACCTTCATACATACCTTAGGCTCCAAAATGGCCTTTCCACCTTAGATATTGTCAAATTTTGCCTTTTGAGGAATTTTGGTTCCTTTTCTTGCACTATTCTCTCATATGGAAAGCAAGTTGATTTTTCACCTTAGGATCCCTGTTTCTTAACATAGTTTGAGCCTCTGATAATATTTATTTCTTGGGGTCATGCAGTTTTCTCTCACTGTCAATGAAAGTAGAGCTTTCAAAAAGAATTTACGGAACTGGAAACATGAAAATAAAACCCAGCGTGATGTCATCCTGAGTCACTCTGGGACTTGAAAGGTGTTCTGGGAGCAGAGGCCCTGATGAGGGAGAGAGACTAGATAACAAAGCCAAGTGGAGATCAGCAGAAGGGCATCCACGGGGTCAGGGGCTGCCCACTGAGACTCCCAGACTCTAAGCAGAGTGGTGCTCACACTTGCCAGAGGCTCCCTTGATTCTCAGAGGTGAATCACAGCCCAGCCAGAAGAGTAGGAGGAGAATGAGGGTCAAAAGGACCAAGATTGAACAAAGATGACAGGGCGTCACAGGCACCTACAACCCAAGGGCTAACAGCCCAGCTCTCTGTGTGGTCCTAACTTATAGTATCATTCTGAAAGAGAATTTGGGCAGCTTGAAACCAAGAGAAGTCTAAGGAGAAGCCTTGGCCATCACCAGTCCTACTGGGTTCTTCCGGAATTCTGATTCTCTTGCTTTAATGGCTCATAATTTAACAACCTTGAAAAAATTCCAGAACACCTGTGTCCACTTAATTTTCTAAATTCCTAAAACAAGATTCCTAGAAATTAGATATCTAGAAATAATGGGACTTTCTTGGGGCATCTCATAGCAGGAATCATGTTGAACACCCCCAAATTCATGGGTAAAAAAGCATAGAATCACAATATGTGGAGAATTTAAAACTACCTTATACACATAGTTCGTGCATATGTCATTCATTTTGGTATTTACTCACAAAGTATGTTTTTTTTTTTTTTTTGGTTGCAGTCGTCCTTGTTTGGTGGGCCTGGGTTGGATTCGAACCCACCAGCTCAGGTGTATGTGGCTGGTGCCTTGGCCGCTTGAGCCACAGGCACTGAGCCGACAAAGTACGTATTAAGTGAATGAAGAAACATGTGCTTTCTGTTCTCAGGGAGCCATGTTCAGAGAGGGAGACAAGAAGGACTGAAACAATGAACTAACATGATGGTTTAGTGCTGACATGAGCTGGGAAGAAAAGGTTCACCTGTGAGAGAGTCCAGAATAGGGGCCCTTCTCAGGCCGGGGAGGCCAGGGGAAGTTTCATGAGGAGCATGAGGAGGTTGCACTTGAGCTGGTGGCAGAAGGGTGGGCAGGGAGTGGCCAGACCAAGAGCAGACAGAAGTTAGTGTGGCTAGAGAAGGGCGTCTGGCAAGACGAGTAAGAGGAGGCTCTAGAGAAGCAGGGAGGCCTATGGATGGGGATGGGGCTTGTCTTTACTCCAAGGGCAACAGAAGAACACGGAAGGTGGCCATTGGAAAAGACAGACCTGTGTTGTGATAATAGATGTGAAGGAAGGAGTTGGCAAGGCAGTACAATCAGACAAATCAATTGGGACATGTACCATGCAGCACCCCAGCAAGAGCGAGGGGCTGCTCAGACCAGGATGGGCATGGGTGGCAGGTGGTAAGTGGATGGCTTTGAATGATCTGCTGTCAATTCCACAATGCAGAAAGAGGACAGACATCTGAGAGGTCAGCTGGCCTCTACAAAGATCCCTATCTAGATGGGGATGACAGGGTCCTGGAGCCCAGCCCCTCAACCCAAGCACAGAAGGCAATGAGCAGTAAAGCAAGTTCTGTGTCTCTCGCACAGTGCATTTAGTATAATGCACTGGGCCTTTACAATGATACGGCCAAGTTCATAACCAAAATTAGGTGCAAGTGGACACAGGATATGTGACTGATGGTATTCAAGTAGTGTCCACGAGTAAAGCCCCATGAGGCAGAAGCCCTCCCCAAAGCTCCACTGGTCCTTAAAATTCATAACAACAAATCTGCCACATTTATGTATAATACTTTGTACTTTTAAAAATGATTTAATGCACATGCCTTCATTTGATTCACATGACCTCCCCATGAGGGTGTGTGTTCCTACACCCTGGTAAGGAGAAAGCTAAAACACAGAGAAGTGAGCTGTCCACGGTCTCAAAGACAATCACTACAAGAACCTGGATTTCTATTCTGACTTCCGTATTTTTTTTTCTAAAATCTGCAGTTTCTGAAGTTTACCCTTGGTGCTTTTCCATAACCACAACTCCATAATTTTTGATGCCAAAAATATTGATAGAGTACAGGAGAACTACACCGATGATGAGGAAGATGACGACGGCTATGCCTTAGCAGCACACTTAGCACTTACAAGTAGTAGTGTCTGCTTCAATCTTTAAATAACTCTGGGAAACAGGTAGTAGTATTACTCCAGTTTTATGGCCAGAGAAATCAAGGTTCAGTCAGGTCAACTAACTCAAGACCAGCCAGTTTATAAGTAGCAGAGGACTGATTCTAACTCAGATCTGACTCCAACCAGAAACCTGTATTTCCCCACATCTCAGGAGCCTGTGGCTCTGGGCCACCTCTTACTTGGTCTATACCACGGTCACAGATAACAAAACTCTCATGGGCATGAGCAGTTTTCAGTGACCCCTTTGTGATCTCTCTATTGCCTGCCTCGTTGCACACCCAACAGTTTCACCTGAGACCGTATTTACACAAACTGTTCGTCAAGGTATACATCTTATAAGTAGACTGTGAACATTCTGCCTCCAAAAGAAACAAATCATTAAGATTTTCTTTCAAAACTGCATCTTCTGTCACAGTAAAGGGAAGTGTATAGCTTAGTCCATGTCATATCACCTAGGACGGGATGTGAGGAAGATCTCTGGAGGTTTGGGGGTGTTCAGTATATTGAGGCAGGTTTTGTACTGTTGGATTCATAGAAATGGCTGGATACTTTGCTAAGGTTGCTGCAAGGGCCAACTGAGAACAAAGCATCCAATCCCAGGTCCCTGACTGGCTCCAACTCAGATATTAACTGTGTTTGGGAAGGATAGTGGGTGCCCAAAGCTAGATCAGGAGGAAAAGTAAACATGGCCATAAACTAGGCAATCTCACTGAGCAATATCAGTGTAATAAAAATAGTCACTAAAAGCAGTAAGTGGCAGAACTTTATCACCTGTTAACAACTCCATCAGGACGACATAAACTGAGCTGTCCTGACAAATGATTTGTGAGTTCGCCCTCGCTAGGTGGAAAGAGGGTGAAACAGAGGAAAAGACGCATGGAAGTGAGTATGTATAACTGAGAAATATTATGGAAAAGGAAAGGTTCGCATGATGGGAAAGCCTGAGAGGAGTTGCTGGCAGGAGTCAGGTGGCCACAGACATCATCCCAGGGGAAACAGAGTTGACTGAGCTGCCTGTAGACAGAAGCAGACACGATGCTCAAGTTACACTTCAAGACTCCTCCCAAGATCCCAGCAATATGTCTGTATGATCCTGTGTTTTGTAAAATAAGGAAAAGTAAGAAATTTTTGTACTCTTTTACTGAAACAAGTTCCACCGAGTTTTGTGAGTGTCAGACCCTAAGGCAGCCAGAGGCATTCCTGCCTGCAAGGCTGCGGCCTTCGCATGGCTGATCGCGGGCTCCTGGGCTTCAGTGCCAGGCTTAAACCAGGTGGAAACCAAAGGCTTTCCAGAATGCCAACATGACTTCTCTGACTTCTTACATTTTTCTCAGGCCACATTTGTCAGAAATGGCTTTAGCCATCATTATTAGAGAGCCCACCATCTGGGTTGCACTAAACTAGCCATTAAAATGTCACTGACTGAGTGGTCCAAGGAAAAAGTTATACCCTGAACTTCACAGATGAGGCTGCGGGAGCTCTAGGCCCCTACGTGGAATGGCTGACTTTGCTGGGTCCCGTCTGTCAGTTGTGAAAGCCCTTCCCCCGACTGGTCCTGTTGGAACAGATGCCCCGTGCCCAAGTGTCAACTCACAGGTTCATAGGAAAACACACCCTCGTATCCCCCCTCCCTTTTACCCACAAAAAGGCTATAAAAAGGCCAAAGAGGATGAAGAGTCAGAGCTTTCTAGAACAGACCTCAGGATACTCCAGAATCAAATACCAGCCTGTATTGAGCACATAAAAAAAAAAATCCACAATCTGCCTCACTTTCCTAAACTGAAGCCATGGAGGGGAGAGGGGAGATGACAGTTTCTTCCTCAGAACAATGAACCTCTGAGCACTGAGTGGGAGGAATTAGTGACAATAACATGATGCCTGTCAACTTTTGAGAATTGGAATCAGGAAATCCAAAAGTCAAGTTGAAAGAAGACAAATTAGGTATATCAAGATTTGACATATCACTGAATACCTGCTAATGAAAGAAAAGATTTCCTTTTAACTTTCTTATTGTCTTTATGCATAATGCTTTAAAAAGTCACAAAACATTTTCCTAACAGCAGAAAGAGTACTTAAAAAAAAAAAAAACCCTGCTTCTAATATGGAAGAGAGTCTGACAGGCACGTGAAGCCTTCCTCTAACAGAGGCAACTGCTCTTGAATCTAATTTATTTGTTTTAACTTTCTAAAGCTTTACTAGTTCAGGTGGAAGCAGAGAAGGAAGCCTTAAAACATGCCCCACTTGAAATCTCTTCCTCTACAAGGAGCTTTGGTGTTTTCTGTATTCTTTTCTGCAAATCAATTCTGTCTTACCATGGAGGGGTTGGGGGGGGGAAATAATGTACTGAAGAATAATAAAATACATGTATTTAAAATATATATATAAAAAAAAACATGCCATGCTATGCTGTTCTGCTGGAAGTTTTAAGAAATGATTGCAGTAAAGCCGGAGACATGGCAAGGAAGTGATAATTTTGAATTTGAATATCTTCCTCAAGGGACAGAAGTGCAATTTGTTGGGGTAATAGACTGAGTCATTTTTTCAGTGGTCTGCAAATGTGACAAAGCCACACAGTCACCTGGCTTTTTAGATGGGACTGAACATTTAATGATACTAAGGTTAAGGATCACTTAGAGATTAGCAGTAATTATTTTGGGAGCAGCCATGAGACGTACACATCCCCGAAGATCTTGCTGAAAGATGCTCAAGGGATGGTGCATGAATGTTCATATTCACACCAAGGTCATAGTTTGGAGTACCTGGGCTGTGAGGAGTGGAGGCCAGCAGGCCTTGATTTCAATCCCCTGGGCCTCTTATGAGTTTTATAATTTTGAGCAAGTTACAAAACACCTTCAGACCTGAGAAGTTTGGTGTATTGTATGGAAGCAATGAGGTAAAGAACTTAGTGGTTGACCCAGAACCCTATAAGGCCTAAACAATGTTAGGGAAACTACAGGGAAATGGCTTTCTGGCTTAGGTGAAAGATATAAGAAGGCCTTCTTATCCAAGTGAAGTCCTTGACTCATCCTTCCTATTATGCTAGTAAAGGAAATAACTCAGGTTAAATATCTCTATAAACTTGTAGGTTCTTGGTAATTTAAGGAAGCAATGATCTCCGAAGCTTCTAAATAAATGAAGCCTTCAAATTTTAGCAACTAAATGACACATTTCACATGAACCGTGGGTATCCCAATGTCTGAATTCCTCATTGTTATGATCCAGGTTCCTAGATTCCCTGTGCATCTCTCATGTCCACCTCTGAGAACTCTACTCTCTCTAATCTTTCTCTCCTTCTCACATTCTTTCTTCCTAGGAAAGAAGAAAAACAAGGAAAGAAAGAGGAAAGGATCACCCACACAGTCAACTGTACTCTTTGTGAATAGCATTTAAAATACAGTGGGGCTGCTGTTGCACATTGTGGTGGTGAACTTGGCCAATGTAATAAGACAAGAGAAAGCAATTCAGTGGCCTAAGAAGTATTTGTATATGACAGAGTCACATATCTATAACATCTCTCTTAAAAATAAATCAGTGAAAAACCAGTACTGACTGTATGATAATTTAGTTCAGCAGTTTAAATTGATACTTTAAAAAAAACTTTCACCTATAAAATAAAAACCAATTTAAAATGTAATTAAAGATTCTATTTACATTTAGAAAAGAAAATGCTGGGTATAACCTTAACATGTTTAAGAAATATATAAAACCTGTATGAAGAAAATCATAAAATATCCTAAAAACTACAGAGGTTACTGAACAATGGAAAGGTTTGTAGTATTAATTGGCAGAAAAACTCAATGCTGTAAAGATGTCAATCCTTTCTAAGCTGATTTATAAGTTTAATGTTTTCTCAGTAGAATATCAACAGTGTTTTTTTCTGGAGCTAGATAAGGTGGTAATTATGTTCATTTAATTATTTAATCCTGGAAAAAGGATCACAAATTATCAAGTAAGTAGGAAAACATTTCCCACCATACATAAAATGGCATCATAAATTACTATTATTACATAATTTATAAAGTATATATAACTAAAAGTAGCATGATATTGGTTCATGAATACACAGGCAGACTAATAAGGTAAAACAGAAACTCCAGAAATAGGCATAGTTGTATATGGAAAGTTAGTTGATATGTGGGAAAAGCAGAATCTCAAATCTGGGGAAAGGATGAATATCAGAATAGCTCATAGTGATATAAAGATGATAAAATAGCACCAGTTTTTTACAATAAACACCCAAAATTCAAAATGGTTTAGAGATTTAAATGTAAAAAATAAAACCATACAGGTATGAGAAGAAAACAGGAATGAATTTCTTCATTACCTGAAATGGCATGAGCATTCTTAAGCATGATTCAAAACACAGAAGCAACAAGGAGAAATATTGATAAATTTAGCCCTATGGAATTAAAGCACATTTACAGTAGCAAAATACAAGACAAATGAAAACTAAAGAAGTATATTTGCCACTCATATCAGAAATACAAGGAGCTAATACAGAAACGAGCTTCTAAAGGTACAGAAGAAACTGATAGAAAATCAACCAAGAGGCAACAATTTGAAGTCTTTTAAGAAGAATGTAAATGATCCTTAAACAAATAATATGCTCAACCATGTTCATCAAAATTCACCTTTCTAGCAGATTGACAAAAAATCAGAATATTTGACAGTATACTTACTACCACCTTACCCTCCCAATATTCTACCAATAGCTACAACATGTACAAGGAGAAATAAACAGGTACAAAAATCTGTGGAAATCTTTTCCAATCCTTTCATGCCAGGTGGAGTTGTCTGCTCTCAACTAGCCAGAACAATAGGAAAGATGCAAAATGCAAGGTAATCAAAAAATTTGACTTAGCAGATAAAGTGTGTACTATGTCCAAGACTAAGCTTTAATTGTCAGTTTATGAAATAATTAAGTCAACCAAGATGAACTGTGCCTCTCATTTAGCAAACCAATATCGATCACCTAGTATGCACCAGGCTCAACCTCCTTTCCCCGTCCCAGCCTACATCTTTGCAGAAGCATCGATGTTATCAGCTTACCTTGGAGAAATATTGGTAAATTTAGCCCTATGGAATTAAAGGGCTATGTATGCCCAGGGGAGAGGCAAGTGAGGAGAAAACAGGGAGGATGGATGAAAGGAAACTGGCCAGTCATGAGGATGAATACCCGTACTCAGTGGCAGCTCAGCAGATATCCCTGTATATGATTTGGAGGCCACAAAATTCCTTATCAAAATGATCCAGTGGTTGTTTCTTTCCTTCATCCTCACGACTGAGATTACTACTGTAAGTTCGTGGTCCATTGAGTACCTACCCCTGGGATTTCAAGGCTTCTTGTGATGATGTTTAGCTCTGCTGATAATCACTGCAGGCAACACTTCCCCCCCCCCCCAAAATAAAACTGTTTGGAGTGGAAGCAATTTTGACATTGCATTCCAGTGGCACATAAAATCCCACATCAAGCAACAAGATGTCAATTTTGCTGTTATGCCTTTCATCATTAAAGTTGGTAAGGGCATTGCTTGCCATCTTTTGGGGGGCATTGCTTACCATCTTTTAGGAGGCTGAATGCCAATTTAGGAACCCTCCCCCCTCTGTTAGCAAGGGCAAGACATTGTAAAGTAAGTACTTGGAAATGGGACAAAGATTAAAAAAGAAGAAGGAGGAAATATTTCTACATAAGTGCCCTACCTCAACTGGACAAATCTGGAATGTAGGGAAAGTTTTCTCAAATATGCACGTCTATAATTTGATCTGGTACACTTTAATCAGAGATTGTCTTTTGGACATTTTAAAGAAAAGTAGCCAGCTCTGTTAATGGAAGATCAGGTGTTGGGCCTTTCAAAGTATTATTCACAGTCATTAAAACAGTTCCAGGAAAAGCACTGCAGGACAATGTGGTGCCCATGAGGCAGTGCCGTGAGATTGAGCTGACAGGCACGGCGTCACAGATACTGGCACGGGGATGGGGAGCTCCCAGGGCCTCTGCAGGCTTTCCAGAATGCCTGTCCAGGGCCCAGTCCTGTGGCCAAGAAAAAGAAAGAAGTAGGGCTTTTATGTAAACTGAAGGAGAACTGGAAAATAAAATGACCTGAAATAGGGAATACCAGATGGCGTTTGGCTACACGTGTTTATAACTTGTGAATTTCTCCTTCTTTCAAGGATGGAGTCTCCAAACCATGTTATCCCTTGAAAGCACATGTAGTGAGAATGCGATGGAATCATTCAGGCCAGAGCCGAGACAACAGAGTCGGTCTGGTCTGGCCAGTTTAGGTCCTACGTGACCTTCACCTCAGGTCTCCCATTCTTGTTTGATAAATTCAGCTTTAACCTAAAGTGTGTATCTTGAGTAGTTTAGGACAACTGATTTAGGAGCTTAACCTTTGAATCGGAATATTACTTTGGATCAAGGGTTATACTGATTATTGTTGATTAAGATAAAGATTAACATGACTTTTACTTTGAACTTTCATATATAAAACTGTGATTTTGGAAATGGAAGAACAGAACAGTCTTGGAAAGGCTACTCTCCCTGTTCTCCAGAATCATCAGCCTTCTGACAGATAGTCTGGTGAACGTATCCACATCTCTGCACATTCCTGACAGTGATAGGCAGCAAGACTCTCAGGGTGTTAGGCGTACTTAAATTCACCCTAACAACAAAATGAAAGGACGGCCTTGCTTGATGGCAGCGTTCTCAGCAGCCAAGATCATTGTCCAAGTTTGCTTTTGACAGATCTCATTCTCCAGCATTTGCCATCTTGGCCCATGGGAAGGAATGTTTACGTTCTTCCAAATACCATCATATGCCTTAACCCCACAGCAGCAGTTAGAAACAAATGTGTGGTTGGAGCTGCAAGCGTGTTGTAGACCAGGAAAGATGATTGCAGCAGAGCCAAAGGATGGGGAGAGGGAGCACCCTCGCTTTCCATGGTGGGGAGGGTTGTAAAAACCCAGCCGGTCAATTGCAATCTGAATTCCTAAGAAGCATGGTGACTTTTGCAATAAAGATGCAACTTGGAATGGTTCACAACTGGAAAAAAAAAAAAAAAGATGAAAGTATCACAAATTTAGAAGAATTGGAAAAATTTATGAACCATTCCAAAAATTATAATGATCATCAAAAAATAATAATAATAATAATAATAAACCCAGAGAGTCCTATGTGGAGATAAGCCCACATGCATCTTATCCCGTGCTTTCTATCAAAGCACGTTCTCTTTTTTTTTCAAAGATGCATTGTAAGAACTATTCTGATTGTATTTTTTTTAATTTTCCTGATTTCCTCATGAGACTCATTCTCAACCATCAACAATTCATTTTTAAGGCTTTTGTGCTGCAAGAGGCAAAATGCAGTTATGTTGAAAATGGCCTCACATTCAGGGGAAATGCAGCAAAGCGGTCACAGGGCCGCACAGCACCATCCCTATATACTCTGTCAATCCCCTGTTGCTTCCACTGATGAAGGATGTGTCCTTCCTTCTTACCCACCCACCACAAGATGACGTGGGAAACACAGCTCCTCCACGGCCCATCCTCAAATGCTTTAGGAACACTTTGCAATCAGCCTGCCTGCAAAGAGTTAAGTTAGTCTTCATAAAAATTAAATGAACCTTTTCTTTCAGTTGATTTAGCATTTGCTCGGAAGTGTCTATGATTTTTATTTCCAGTTCTTATGTCCCTATTATCCTATGCTTAACTGTAGAGTACTTCAGGGTGCTGCCTTGGGAAAGCTGATATAGTACTATTTGGATTTGAATAGGAAAAGAATGCAAATATATGCAATTTACAATTCTATGAGGAATGTGCTTGGACTGGGCTTTGTTATTGAAACAGGAATGAGAAAGGCAGTAACGGGGTGGAAATTCCAGCTCATAAGAAACAGCCTAAAATGAAAGAAAATGACAATGGCTTTGGGTATATTTCTAGCATTTTACCTCCAATTAGATTTTTAATGATCTACATGTATCTGATTCATAGTCGTTACATCTAGAGATGTCTTAGTAAATTTCCTTGTAGAGGTGCTTTGTGATTTAAAAAAAATACTGCTTTATCTTTTTATTAAAAGATACACAGTACTGTACAAAGGAAAACTGGCATTACCTGCAGACATGAGCACTGGAAACACGGTCAGGCTATTATTTCAAAGACGAAGGTGAAATCCAAGCAAATGTTTTGTAGACTAATGCTTGCCAAGACATGTTAACTCCTCAGAAAAACACATGAAACTGAAATCTCAAAGTCTTTGCTTCTCCAAAAGATAGAAAGTATAGGGTGGTACCTGTGGCTCAGTGAGTAGGGAGCCAGCCCCATATATCGAGGGTGGTGGGTTCAAACCCAGCCCCAGCCAAACTGCAACAATAACAAAAAATAGCCAGGCATTGCGGCAGATGCCTGTAGTCCCAGATACTTGGGAGGCTGAAGCAATAGATTCTCCTAAGCCCAACAGCTGGAGGTTGATGTGAGCTGTGACGCCACAGCACTCTACTGAGGGCAATAAAGTGAGACTCTGTCTCTAAAAAAAAAAAATAGAAAGTATATCAAAGTCTGTTTTTAATCGGATTATTTCCTAAACACAGGAAATAAAAGTAATTCTAGTGGCACATGAAATACACTGCTCAACATGTTTATTTGTGGTTAAAATTCTCACTACCGTTTACAACAGCACTCATACTCCGTTGTGAGAGTTCTTCAAGAACTTCACGGAGAAGGTGTATTATGAAAAATCTATGTATAGATGTCAAGACTTCTTGTACCATAACATACTCATACTAACTTGTTATAACATGTGGGAACAGGATTTAGTTTGAGGCACGGAGAAGGATTAGACATCAGTTGGAAGATCCCTGTTAGAGCAACATAAATTCTGCTAAAATTTGAGCAATAATAGATGTCATAGTTATGGTGAAGATTGAGTGGAAAAATGATGAAATCACTGGTGCTTTATGAAAAAAAATGATGGGGACAATGCCCAAAATAAATGAGCAGCTTCCAAATGGATAATTCACTTTAAGAAGGGATAATCTATGATGAAGATGAAGGCCACAGCAGCACCATTCACATCAATTTATAAGGAAAAAATTATTTTTGTTCATGCCCTAATTGAAGAGGACTGACAATTAACAACAGAAATAATAGCCAACATCACAGACACCTTGGTTGGTTCAGCTTACACAATTTTGACAGAAAAATTAAGGTTGAGCAAACTTTCCACTTGGTGGGTGCCAAAACTATTGCACCCAGATCAGCTGCACACAGAGCTTTCAATGGAAATGTTAAGTAAGTAGGGTAGAGGTCCTGAACCCTTTCTTTGAATAATTGTAACAGGAGATGAAAGGTGGCTTTACCAGTACAACCCTGAAGATAAAGCACAATCAAAGTAGTGGCTACCAAGAGGAGGAAGTGGTACAGTCAAAGCAAAAGCAGCCTGAAGACCAGACAAGAGCAAAGGTCATAGCAACAGTTGTATTGGGAAGTTGAAAGCATTTTTCTCGTTGACTTTCTAGAGGACCACAAATAATAACATGCTTATTGTAAGAGGATTTAGCGAAAAATTCTTGGGAATTTTGGTAAAGATGAGTGAGTCTTTCGGCACCAGGACGATGCTCTTGCTCATTCCTCTCATCAAACAAGGGCAATTTTGTGAGGGCTTCAGTAGAAAATCATTACAGATCCACCTTACAGCTCAACTGGGCTCTTTCTGACTTGTTTTTGTTTCCTAATCTTAAAAAATCTTTAAAGAGCACTCATTTTCCCTCAGCTATTAATATAAAAAAGATTCCACTTTTCCATGAATTTTTTGAAGTATATATTATATTCATATATTACAGATATACTATACTTATATATTACAGATATATTTGTTATTGTTAAAGGATTATTTATTATTTTAAAAACTGAAAATAAAGGCATTTATCTGCCTTTCTTGTGTGTGCTATATTTTAGAGTAAACAATAGTTTTTGTTTTTCGGGGTCTTTTGTTTTTTGATTTGTTTGTTGAGACAGAGTCGGACTTTGTCATCCAGAGGCAAGGGATAGAGTGCTCTGGCATCCTCATAACTCACAGCAACCTCAAACTCTTGGGCTCAAGTGATCCTTTTGCCTCAGTCTCTCCAGTACCTGGGACTACAGGGGACTGCCACAATGCCCGCCTGTTTTTAGAGACAGGGTCTCACTCAGGCTGATCTCGAACTCCTGAGCTCAAGTGATCCACCCACCTCGGCCTCCCAGAGTGCCAGGATTACAGGCGTGAGCCGCTGCTCCCAACCTGGTAGACAAATAGTTGATGAGAAACGGCTCTTTAGGGCGGTGCCTGTGACTCAGTGAGTAGGGCGCTGGCCCCATATACTGGAGGTGGTGGGTTCAAACCTGGCCTCAGCGAAAAAAAAATCAAAAAAAAAGATATAGAGGGATGATCCAGTATGTATCTATTTTGTCTTGGCGCCTGTGGCTCAGCGGGCTAAGGCGCCAGCCACGTACACCTGAACTGGGGGGTTCGAATCCAGTCCCAGCCCGCTAAACAACGATGGCTGCAACCAAAAAATGGCCGGGCGTTGTGGCGGGCACCTGCAGTCCCAGCTACTTGGGAGGTGGAGGCAAGAGATTCGCTTGAGCCCAGGAATTGGAGGTTGCTGTGACCTGTGATGCCACAGCACTCTATCCAGGGTGACAGCTTGAGGCTCTGTCTCAAAAAAAAAAAAAAAAGAGAGAGAAACGGCTCTTTACAGAAGAGCTTCAATTAACAAATGCAGAGAAAAATGATAGACTTAAAAATCAAAACTTTACAATTTTTAATAAAATGACTGATCTGCAAAGCGGTAGCTAAAGCCCTTCAGTGAGAAGCTCATGGTAGAGATTTTATAAAGTGAGGACCGACTTAGAATACCTAAACTTACTGGTCAATTTTTACTAGAAATGGGATATATAGCCAATAGTACCACCTGATGTGACGCAAACTGGAAGTACCCACATCACCTATGATATATTCTTCCAAAAAATGAAATTGTAGGCCAGGCATAGTGGCTCATGCCTGTAATCCTAACACTCTGGGAGGCCGAGGCAGGTGGAATGCCTGATCTCAGGAGTTCGAGACCAGCCTGAGTAAGAGCAAGACCCCAATCTCTAAAAATAGCTGGGCGTTGTGGCAGGCGCCTATAGTCCCTTGGGAGGCTGACACAAGAGAATCGCTTGAGCTCAAGAGTTTGAGGTTGCTGTGAGCTATGATGCCAGGGAACTCTGCTAAGCATGACCAAGTGAGACTCTGCCTAAAAAAATAAGAAAGAAAGGAAAGAAAAGGAGGGAGCCTGAGAGGGAGGGAGGGAAGGAAGGGAGGGAGGGAGGGAGGGAGGGAGGGAGGGAAGGATCAGATAGAGCCTGTAGGTACATCTGCCAGATAACAGAAATATACAGAATAGAAGGACACATTAAATGGCACCTCAAGGGTGTAATCAGCCAAGTCTGCAACATAGGGAAGTCGACAGAAAAATTACTTGATGTCTTCAACCTATAAATAGCAGCAAACGAGAAAAGTAAAATCTTTGTAAGACACAGTCCACCAATTGTAAGGCAAGGTCCTTATTCTGATTTCAATTTGGGGAAAAGAAAACCTACTGTCAAAAGTAAGTTTCTTGAAAAAAATTAAGAAAAACTAAATATAGATTTTTTGGTGATATTAAGAAATTACTATTAATTTTATTAAGCATGACCATAGTCTTTCATAAGTATTAGAAATACAAATAGAAGTATGTGTTTGTTAGAGAAATAATATGGTCTGAGATAAGTTTTATTTATTTTATTTATTCATTTTTTATTGAGATAGAGTCTCACTTTGTCACCCTCAGTAGAGTGCTATGGCATCATAGCTCATGGCAACTTCAAACTCTTGGGCTCAAGCGATTCTCTTGCCTCAGCCTCCCTAGTAGCTGGGACTATAAGCGCCCACCACAATGCCCAGCTTGTATTATTATTATCATTATTATTATTATTCTTACTATTCTTATTATTGGTTTAGCAGGCCCAGGCCAGGTTCGAACCCACCAGCCCTGGAGCATGTGGCCAGAGCCCTAATCACTGAGATACAGGTACCCAGCCTGAGATTAGTTTTAAAATACTAGTAATTAAAATGGGAGTATGGGTGAAACAAAAAAAAAAAATGCAAAGTATTGGTGATGGTTGGAGCTGGGTTTTCTGCACATGAGGGTTCATTTTTACATCCTCTCTACTTTTTCACAGTGGAAAAAGCTGACCTGTAAGCACAGATCACGTGGCACCTGCATATGAGGTTTGTGTGTGAGATGGCCATGTCAGTTGACAGCACTGCCCTACTAAAATGACTCAAAATCAGAGACCAGAGACAATACTGGGCTGCAAGACGAGGCACTGGGCTCGGACTCTGCTGCTCCATGGGACTTCTGTACAACCTTCAGCAAGTCATTTTTCTTCCCTACGTCTCAGTATCCTCATCTGTATAATAAAGGGGTTGAACCCAATATTTTCTTCCAGTAATGCTGGCTTCAGAGGGTCCTCAAATGACAGGAGACTCACTCTACTGATGCGGCTTCCAGGAGTAACCTGCCCAGAATCCTCGCTCTCATTCTGCGGCAGATGTTCCAGACATTTAAGAGGGGAGACCCTTCATGCAGATGCCCCATATGGTCTATAGCATATTGTCCATTCTCATTAACCATTAAACGATAGCAAAACCAATTTAAAATGTCAACTCCAGAAATAGAAAGGTCTATGGTCATGTGATTTGCCTAATGTGGCCCAGATATTAACAGAACCAGGATTATAAATTAGCTTTCTTTCTTATTTCTTCCAAATGCTCCGGTTGCATAAAGGAGGGTATAAGATATCTAATTTCTGAATACAGGCAGGAATGAGACAGGACTAATAAATAAGCTCGGGAGCCTGAATCATGAGGCAGGCAAGAGGGTCCTGAAGGATACCTGAGATAGGAGTCAAGGAGTCCTGCCCAAGAAAGTCACTCAAGGAAAAGCAGAGCCAGCAGACAGCAGGGCTGAGCACCGCAGGGGCAGCCTGGGAGAGCCCAGGGTCTGAGTTCATTCCAGCTGCCCCTTGCTTCTCTGGGCCGAGCTCTGACCACTGCTTCCTGGGGAGACATGGCAGGCCACCCTGTGGTTTTTGAGCCCTGTGGTTTGTTGATATAGATGCAGAGGTGCTGTGAGCAGTAGTGGGGCTGCAGCAACTCAAATGCTGAGGAACCTCCATGGTTTCAGTGACACAGAATAGTTAGTGAGCACCAGTTACCTGTGGTGCTCAGGGATGGAAAATATCCTCTAGCAAATTTTCCAGCTTGCCATCCAGACATACTCATGACTGAATGCTTGAATACGAGCTGAGTTTTAGAGAGAAAGGGCAGTACCTGGCACACAACATGCCATCAGCATATGATGAATAAATAAACAAACAAACAAATGAAAACAAAAAATTGAAAATCAACATCTTCCTTCTTTTCTCACCTCAGGAAATGGAGGGTAGGGATGGAATGGTAAGGGTAGAGGAAGAACACCTTACTTTTTTCTTTTGCCTTGGAGTTGAGAATTGGGTTGTCAAGGAGAAAGAGAAACAGTGGCTTTTTCCTGCTTGATGGTTCACTGTTCTTTCCCACTGCTTTCCAAATGAACATGCAGAGGTTGACTCACCAGGTCATCTTCCTAACACTACCCCATGGACCAAAGAATGGACGACGAAGAGACAAAATGTTTCATAATAAATCTTAGTTAAGAAATTAAAACAGATTTACTTAGCTTCTAATACAGAGTATAGAGAACAATAGCTACAAACAGTTCAGGCAAAATATAATTAAAGAAAAAATTGTGGATGAGAAGTAGGAAGGTTCCTAGCTTTAGGACAAAGTGCAATCAATCTATCCACCTGCTAATAAGACTCAAAATTGTCCTGGTTATTCTTATTTATGACAGTGGCATCAATCACGGTGTCCTGATTATTTTGACCTCATTAAAACCCAAATGACTTCAGAGAGACTCTTCTGGAGACTTCCTATCCCAACTGAGGTCTAACACAACTGTTCTACATGAAGCCTTAGTTTTCTCCGTACAGACAACTCTCAGGAGTTAGTTTGGTAGTTTTTCTTCTCCCTTCCCTCCTTGTTTCTGGATGGCAGAAGCCCAGATGGCAGTGCCGGAAAAACTAAGCTATCTCCTTACTGAAGAATTTGCTGGGGACAGGCAAAGAGTCAAATGACAAATAAATTAATTCCTGTGTTAATCTCTCCATTCTTTATTGGGAGGGGGGTGGTAAAGAACGATCTACTACTGGGGGAAATTTTGATAGAGGGAGGGTAAAGGGTGGGACCACACCTATGGAGCATATCGCAAGGGTACAAGTCAAATCTGTCAAGTAAAGAACATAAATGTCTTAACACAATAATTAAGTAAATGAGGTGAAAGCTATATTCATTAGTTTGATGTTAGCATTCCAAATTGTATAAAAAAATCAACACATTGTACCCCACAGATGCATAAATGTATTCATGATCTATGTGTATACGACTTAATAAAAAGAAAAAATAAATAAAAATAAATAAAAAAAGAACGATGGGAAGAAGGATAAAAAGAAAAAAAAAGAACAATCTACTGGAAAAACCACTGGAATACAATTAGAAGGAGAATAAAGAAAAGTGGAAGCACAAAACTGGAAAGCCAAGTCCACTGCTAAGGAACCTCCGTGGTTTTCATGCTGGGTGGATGCTGCTGGCTGGATGTTTCAGCTTATGATAAGGAAGGAGTCAGTGAGAGATTTCTCAGGCACAGAGCCCCGGCGCTCCCGGCTAGTGAGGCGAGTATTGATGGGAGCAGTGGCAGACGTGTGCTCCAGATGGGAAACCATGAAAGAAGGGATGTGCGGGGAGGGAGGTGAGAGAAGGAGTTGGCTAAGAGCTGGAGACGTGAATGAAAGTTAATAAAAGAGGCAGGTACTTGTGAAGAAGAAGCTTGCATCAGAAAAAGAGATAGGAACCCTGGGCCTCCCTGTGGAAGTTTGCTTAAAACTGGCCATCCCAGCAGAAAGGGACTTAGGCTTGCCATGCAGTGGCTGGGTGACTGCCATATGTCCACTATTCCTTATATTTGAGATAAATGTTACTTCAGTTTTCATGCAAAAGCACATTCTGTTAGATCTCTGCCTTCAGGCATGGGGAGAAAAACACAGTTGCAGCATCTTACTGGGTTTTCTTAAATCCAGCAGCTGGCTGCTTCTTGGACCTCTGAATGGTGGTGATATCAACCTCTAGGACAGCCAAGCATAGAACACAATCCAAACGATGGGCTTCTTTTGCTGAGTGTCAGCTCAGCTTCCTACAAACAAAATTAAAGCAGCATTGGGTTAGCAATTGGAAACATTTATCAAAGGGAGGAAGCTTAACTCAAAACAGATTTTCCTAACCATCTTCAATGTACACGTATTGGAAGAATGCATCTTCTATTTGTAGCAATGCAAATGCTAGTGAGTATAAACATATGTGTGACAGTTTGCCAGCAATTTGTTCCTGCCCTTGAATGATGAGATCCGAACAGAATCCATGGCAGAATGTGGAATTCCCATTGGCTTCAACATGAAATATAGAGAAATGAACGGTGGTGACAGGAAGGGATACTGGAGAGTCGTGAGGATAACCCTTAGTGGGGAAGCACGCTGGTCTCTTGTTCTGCAATGCGCACTTCGAATGGTACATGCATATCCTTTCCTACCAAGACTAGGGCTGCTGAAAGAATCCAAATATAACTGATATTATTTGAGAGAAAAATAACTTTCCAAAGGCCAGTAAAAGAGGAATCATTCTGAGAAGAGAAGGGAAGAGCCAGGAGAGCCTCCTGCAGAGCACCGTGGGAAGTCCCTTCTTCCAGATCAGCAACCGGGGTGTGTTTCTCACTGTTTCCCCGACAAGCACTGCATCTGATCCCAGAAGAAAAAGATTTCAACAGTAGACACTCTGAGTTCCTTTGCAAGGGAAAAATCCACTTCAGCCCAGCTACGCCTAGCTCAGGAAAGACGAAAACACTGTGGTTGAAGATGTTCCAGAATTAATGTGCCGTATCAGTCCACATAATACTTGCCTCTTGGTTTCTGTTTCACCAAACAAATGCAGCTGCCAATTCATCCATCTGTAAAAGTACTCCCTGTGGCTCCCCGCAAGAGAATTACTGAGTTATTTTGTTTGTGGAAGTTGTCTCCTTGGGTATTGTTTACTTTCTGTGGCTAAAGTGGGGAACACACAGGTCCTTTTACTGAAGTCTCATGTTACACGCGTACTCTGTATTTCCAGATCAGAACAGCAGCCTCTCCTTTCCTTTTTTTCTTTTTCTTCTTTTGTCATTCCTAAACTTCAGTGTCTTCAGGGTCCACCTCCAAGAGAGCCTTGCCTATCCCTCCATCCCACGTGGATGTCCCCATACGAGCCCATGTGCCAGTGCTCATTACATGGGGTCTCACAGCAGCGTCAGCAAGTTATTTCTTTTAAAAGTCTAAGCCCCTCAATCAAGCAGTAAGACCTTTGTGGACAGAGGTATGTTTCTTACCTCCCACATATCACTCCTGACTTAAAATAGAACCAGAAATACAGGAGGGGTGCAAATAAGAATTATTTTTCTGTTCTCCACCCATATCCAAATATATAATAGAGCAAATATGCAGGTTATTCAGATATTTCACCCTATTATTAATACATGAAGAGAGAGGGAAAGAAAAACAGGCAATAATAAAGAAAAGCCTATATCCTGTGCTTATTTTGTGAATCTGATAATTAAAGTAAAAAAGAAAAAGATATAATTGATGAGTAAAACCAAAGTGCACAAACTAATGGGGAGTGGAAATTGACAACGGAAGAACAGAGTCTCAGATGTTGGGGGAGCGGTTGTCTGGAAGGAGGGTGTTACTAGAACTTCTTTAGATTTCATAAAATTTGTAACTTTTAAGTAGGAAGATCCATCTCTCATCCTTTTGGAAAGCACTTCAGCATTTGATTTAAAACATCTGAAGCATAAATAAACAAATCCAGAGGCTGAATTCTAAGTATGCTTTTAATCAGAAGACAGAAACTTCAAGAAAACTGGGTTACTAGCAAGGTGATAGATCACCTATTTTGAGGAGGCTTTGTTTCTACTATAAACATAAAATGCTGGATTAAGTAAGTATTTGTGTAGAAAGTATATCCAAACATATAACCAGTCAAATCACAGGGAAATCCCAAGTTGTCAGACATGAAGAATGACAAGGGAAACCTGTTGCTACTGGGGCAGGGGGTGTGGCAGTGGGGTTAAGGTCCTATTAGGGCTCCTGAGACCCACACAGGGAGAGGGAAGGTTGGTACAAGCCTGCACTAAGCAGAAGGGGCCGCACGCCTTCACAGACATACACGTGCGCACGCGGGCACACACAGAGTCTGGGAACCACTAAGCAACTTGAGACACTCAGGCCTTGAAGTTGAGACATAGGTATCTGTAGACCTGAACCAAGTACAGTTCCAGAATTACATGACTTTCCCCACAGGCAAGCTTCAAGCCAACAATTGAATATAAATGCTGACCCAGAAACACTAACACGACCCTTTTTAAAAAATAAGTTTCAGCTAGGCAAAATTTCTTAGGAGCAAAAGGCACTAAAAAAAAAAAAAATTGGTAAATTACACTTCTTTAAAATCAAAACTTAGTTCTTCAAACATACTGTAAAGAAATGAAACGCACCTGGAAGGCAGAGGCAGGTAGACTACTAGAGCTCAGGAGTTCAAGACCAGCCTGAGCAAGAGCAAGACCTCCATCTCTACTAAAAATTGAAAAATCTAGCCAGGCCTAGTGGAGCCAGACTGTATTCCCAGCTACTCAGGAGGCTGAGGCAAGAGGATCACTTGAGCCCAAGAGTTTAAGGTTGCTGAGAGCTATTATGATGCCAAGACACTCTACCCTAGGGTACACTGACTCTACACTGTCACCCAGGGTGACAAAGTGAGACTCAGTCTCAAAGAAATGAAAAGAGAAGTCACAGACTGGGAGAAAATATATAGAAAATAGATGTCTAATAAAGGATTCATGTAAACTACAAAGCTCTTTCAAGTCAATAAATAAAAAGGCACAAAACTCATTTTAAAAACAGATGAAAGATTTGAGCAGACCCTTTACCAAAGAATTGTTAAAACTTAAAACTAACAATACAAAGTGCTAGCAAAGAAGCACAGCCAATACAATTCTCCTGCATAACTGGTAAGAATACAGAATGGTACAACTACTTTGGAAAATAGTTTCAGGGTCTTACAGTATCCCTAAGCAATCCCTCACCTAAGATGTTACTGGGATGCCCAGCAACCCTACTCCCAGGCATTTACCCAAGCAATATAAAAACAGCTATAGGTAAATGTATTGGCTTTACTCAAAATTGCCAAAAAACCAGAAACAACTAAAATGCCCGTTACTAGGGAATGGATGAACAAGCTATAATACACCCATATGCCGCAATGCTACTCAGGATAAAACAATAAACTAAAGGTACATGGCACAGCTGGGTTAACCTCAAAAGCATTACATTAAGTAAAGAAGGCCAAACAACTGAAGTAATTTCCAGGGGCTGGAGTAGGGGAAGACGTTTAAATCCAAAGAGGCAGAAGGGAACTTACCAGAGTGGTAGGAATAGTCTACATTTTTTATATCACTTACTTGAGTGCACACATTTACCAAAACTCATCAAGCAGAGCACCGAAAGAGGGCATTTTACTGTATATAAATTATTCTTCAGTGAATTTGAAATTTAAAAAAATGAATGCATATCATGTTTTCTGATTTTCTGAACAGTATATAGAATTAAAATTTTTGACACACATTAAACAAAGTTCCAGAAGTGAAGAATACAGTGAGCGGGAAAGGGGCAGTGTTCAGTGGTTTAATCGCTGAAATGTTTACAAAATTAAAGAAATCTATTTCTTCAAATCAAAGAAGCACATTAAAGTCCTGAGCAGGACAAATTTGAAGAAAACCTGAAGACTATCAAGTGATAAAAAAGTCAAACAGCTACTAAAGAGAAAAGATTAAAAATAATGACAATTTTCTCAGTGGATACTGGCTCTTCGGGTTTCCTGTTTAATTGTCTGCCTCCTATACACCTCCAGGCTGTGCGAATACAAATCCACCCTCCTTTTCTTCCTTCCTAATAAAAGAAAATCTCCTTGCTGGAACCTAAGAGTTGTTCAGATTTGAAGCATTTCTTTCTGTTTTGACTAATGGTCAACTCAGATGAAAAGCTATCATCTAAAGATGTCTCATAGCTTAAGATTAAGTTAATCTTTGTCCTCGTAAGTTGTAATTTATAAATATTTTGCTATAATTCTACTTGGATAAGTCTGGCACGAACATACCACCTTCCTGGATGTCTAAAAGGAAAGGTACTTCTCATACCTATCACCTTTGGCGCTGTCTGTGATTTTACTATGCCATGGGGGAAAAAAGGCATTTTCTAACTTATTCATGTGCTTCTCGACTGAAAATTTTAAGAGAAATTAATAATTATTTATTGGAGACAATCCAACATCCAAAGAAAGGCCAACTTAGTTACTTAGATTAAAGCCTATTCTAGAGATGTACGTAAGAAATTATTTTTATTTTCAGATAATTATAGATTCATATAACTTGTAAGAAATAATAAGAGAGATTTAATGTACCCCTTAAGAATTCATCCATCAATGGACATTTGGGTTGCTCCCACCTTTTAACTGTTGTGGTATGTATGCTATTACCTTAATTGTATTAATATCTCTTTGAGATCCTGCTTTAAATTCTTTTAGAAGCATACCCAGAAGTGGGATTACTGGTTTCATATGGCAATGCTATATTTACCTGGGGGGGGGGGGGAACCTCCATACTGCTTTCCGCAGAAGCTGCACCAGTGCACATTTGTCCTCAAGAGTGCAGCAGGGTTCCAATTTTTTCACATCCTTGCCAACACTCATTGTTTTAAAGGTTTTCTTGGTGGTAGCCATCCTAAAGAGTGAGGTGTGGGCAGGATTTCTTACGACACAAAAACAAGATATAAGGAAAGGATTAATTTGCCTATGAAATTTGATTAATAAATTATCTCATGATTCAAAAATTAATTTAATAAGCTTCGTAAACAGACTGAGAGGAGTCATCTGCAACATATTTAACTAACAAAATTAGGATGTAGAAGACATGAGGAACTCCTAGAAAGAAAAACAAAGAATGAAACCACTCAACAGAAAATGGTCAGAGAATGTGTACAGACAGCTGAGATAAACAGAAGCCCAAATGATCAATAAATACGTAAAGAAAACTTCATCTCTTTATTGTTCAATATTTTGTTGCAGCAATCGTCTGATTTCTTTTCCGAATGTATTTATCTTCATTCATTCTCTAGGAGGTTTTTGTTTCTAGTCCTTATCTTAAACATTGTTATTGTTATTAAATTTTAAGCCTTTTTAGTTTTGTGAAGGCAAAAAGTAGAAACCAAATAAACACATGTATATGTATAGAGAGAATAAATTAAAAGAAAAGAAAACTTCATCTCACTTGCTGTCAGCTTAGTGCAAAGCAAAACAACAATGAGGTGTCATCCCACACTTACCATATTGTAACAATTTCAATATCTGACAAAGTTTGGAAAAGATGCGAAGAAAACAGAACTTTCAATACTGCTGTTGGGCGCGTAAGTTAAAACAACTGCTTCACAGACCAATTTGCCAATAACTAATACAATAAGAAGTGCCGGGGTAACCCGACACAGTGGCAATCCAAGGTAGATACATTTCTCGGGTGACTCTGGGACATGTAAACAATGTGATGCATTCAGGATCTGCATCGGCATTGTCTGTCATGGAAATAACCTAAATGCTCATTGACAGTAAGGTAATGAATCATAAATTGCAGCTTAATCATTCCAGAAAGCAATTTAAGTGATTAATTTAGAAATTACTGCATTAAGATGGATAAATCTCCCAAACTATGTCAGAGGATATATACAGTCTGATACCACGTAAATGTGATTTTTAAAACATATTACACCATCTTGTGTAATTTATGAACCCAAAAAGATGAAAATATAAAAAATTTAAAAATATGGATAAGTTCAAAAAGGTGGCTCACTCTGAAGGCAGAGATAGGGAAAGAACATGGAGAAGCAGGAAAAAAAATATGCTTTACCTCTTAGAAATGTGTTCCCTTGAGCAACATGGCACTACTTATTACTAACATTGCGCCCAGGTCATGTACCCACATGGGTGTTCAGTTTATTACTCTTCGTATTTTTCTGTCTTATTTGCAGGAGGCAATGGATATAAATGGATAAAGAGGCATTTAGGTCAGCCACTGTCAATGGGCTGATGCGAGGGCCACGTTTCTGTCTCATTTCCATGCACTCAGAATCTCACGTTCATTTCATAGAGAAACAAACTGTAATATTTAAAAATTCAAATCACTCTTCTACCATAGCTGTTTTTCCATTGCTTCTTACAGGATTTAAATTTTTCATTTGCACCAAACACACACTGCCCAAAAATATACTTCAAGAGGAGAGAGAGAGCAGTGGGTTTTGTTTTTTCCAGAAAACCCCAGTCATACACTTTATTTTCGCACTCGTTTGGGAAGTGGTTACTGGGGAGCGACTTCCTCCAAGCTCATCCTCACACTTCACTAAGTATCTGCTGCAAGGTACCTCTGTGCGTGCGTGGGTGCGTGCGTGGGTGCGCGCGTGCGTGGGTGTGCGTGTGTGAGTGCGCATGCGTGAGTTTACAGAAGACGTTCTAACCTAGAGGACGCCAGCCCCTCACTCCCTGACTGAATGTCGTCTTGGCTACCAATTCACCTACTGATGCAACAAATGTTTACTGAGAGCACGCTCTCTCTCAGGCACAAAAATGAAATTTCGTGCTAAATACTACTATGAGGTAAGCTTGAAGTGGAGGCCACTGTTGGCGTTCACAGGGGGCTTCTCGCGTCCTTGCTGGCTCTGAACCCCTCCGGGGTACGGTCGTCGGGTCGGTGCAGATAGGGACGGGGAAACGGAAGGAAAATGAGGGTTAACCGTGAACTTGAGGTGTCGCTCCCGGCTAGCTGAGGCACTCGTGTAGATGGAGGATTGTTGGAACTGGGAGTGTCCTCGCTCATTTTACAGAGGACTAAACTGAGGCCAAAGAGATTAAGTTCTGGACTCTGAGATTAGACGCTCAATAAAGCTTCAGAGCCTGTCACAGAATTCAAGGAATAAAGCTTGAAGAGCCGGTCACAGAATTCAAGGCATAAAGCGTCTAAGCCCGTCACAGAATTCAAGGCACCAAGATGAGGACACTCTGGGCAGCGCCGGGCGGCCAGGGGCTCCCGAGTGCTGGAGCCACGCCCTCTGCCAGGACAGCCACAGCAAAAGCCAGATCTGATTTCCAAAATAAGTTAGAAACCTTGATTTTTACGTAAGATCTCTTATTCTTAAAGAGTGGAAACCCACTCAAAATTTTAAAACCATATGAGCCAAACTAAACCACATTTATGGGCCGAGTTCCAAGTGCTGGTCACTATTTCACAACTTATGCTATAAAGAGCTGGGTCTGAGACCTCCTCTTGGCCAGTTTTTATGACTCCTGAATGCAGAAAAAGAAAACAAGTTACTTTCAAAGCTGCTGGTAATGTTTGAAACATCTGAAATTAAATGTTCACTGCCGAGATTTATTTTGATGAAAAGCAGAAGTTGTAAAACTGATTCATTTGTACCTTTGAAGAGTACAAAGAATAAAACTGGCTGCCTGGTCCATCCAGAAAGAACATGATCGTCAGGGGTCTGTTACCAGGTGGTGGTGGAAGTTGAGAGACGGGGAGGAAGCCACACCCAAGGATCCCAAGGCCGAGACCCCCTGGCTTCTCCTTCCTCCCTATTCTCTGTAGAGCCTTACCCTCCAGGCTCTGACCTCTCTTCTCGGGTCACTGAGAAGCAGTCAGAGTGGATACTGACCCCGGAAGGTGGTGGAGGGCACGTCTGGGAGCTTACGCAGGCCCAGGCATAATTCTGCTTATTAATAGCAAGTAACATTTATTGGGTTTTTATTACGTTTCTCAGACTCTCCAGTTTAATCCTTACAACAATTCGCTGCATGAGGTACCACAATTATGCCCCCTTTGAAGATGAGGCTTGGAGAGATTAGTGACTTAACCAAGGCCACGAGCAGCAGAGCCCGGACCAGCATCCAGAAGGCTCCAAGCCAAAGCCCAGAGCCCGGAAGCAGAGCTCTCCACCACCCCCACTCCCCTGCCCGTCCTAACCATGGCATCTCATTTGCTTTTATTCCCTACTTCACAGTATCATGCAGCTTCCTCAACCCCCAAAAGAGTAAATAAATAGAAGATTGCATAGATGGGACGTTTTTTAAGAAGAAACATTTTAGAATCTGCTTTTTTATTTCATTACGACATCAGCAGAGCCCTTCCTTCAGCAAGGAGTAGGCTTTGTGAGAGACAGACAGATGCACTCATTTAAGGACTGGAATTTCCTTTGTCTGAACTTGGAGATCTTTGTTATCTAATTGCTGTTTGATAAGATGTTGTATTTTCCTTATATTTTAAATTGAAAAGAAAAATTCACATGTATATGTGTGTTTGGGTTGTGTGTGGTGTATATTTAGGGAAATGTACGTGTGTGGTGTGGTGTGAGTGTGTCCAGTAAGTTTCTGTGGTATGTGTGTGGTTTGTATCTTTAGGAAGAGCGAGTATGTTTGTGGTGTGGTATGTATATGTGTTGTGCGATGTGGTGTGTGTATATGTGTGAGATGTGTGTGGTAAGTTCTGTGGTGTTTACATGCATGCATCTATATATGGGCGTATGTATGTGGTGTGTATTTGGAATATGATATGTGGGTGGTGGGGATGTAGCAGGGTGTGTATGAAGTGTGTGTAGTGTATTTAGTGGGTGAACATATGTGGTGTGTGTATCTGTATATGTAACTTGCAAGGTGACACTCAGCAGTCGATGCAACCATGGGATCTGAAGTCCTGCCGTTGGACCATCAGCCTAGGCCATGTCCATTTGCGTATTTTTTCCCCAAAGACAGCACTTCTCTAAGTATGATCTGATGGTCCAACTGCATGAGAATCAGCTGAGGAACTTGTCACAGCACCTAGGCCTACACCCCTCTCCAGGTCTCCAGCCCCAGAGACCCTGGGCAAGGGCCCAGGAATGTGTACAATTTTAACAGGCATCTGTACAGGTGACGTGCAGACACTCCTCCTGAAGGCCACCCCTCTAAGCTATGACCATACATACTCATGCCTGTATCAAGCCTTGCAGTTGTAGATACTCCAGATAAAATGGGGAAAGGGATCTTACTTTCTTACTTTTTTTGCATTAAGAAAACAAGGGGAGAGACTATTATCCTGCACTGCCACTACACACACACACACACACACACACACAGGCACACACACATTCACCCTACCAAGCTGTGCACAGATAGGTGAGTTCCTTTATGTTCTCAGCTTCTGAATTTTTATTTGACAAGTACATGAAGACTTACCAGAGGGAGACCTAGCCTGGCTCTAAACTTCCCATTCTGTAAATAAATTGCTAATAGCTGAGGGTTTTCGGTTCACAAGTCAAAGACAAACTGTCTGTCTTTTAAGATGCATGAAACAATACATTTGAGGTCTTGTTTGCTTTGTGGACCATCTTGGCTTAGCCATTCTACACATAATAATCACTGTGTTGTAAATGAAACTTTCAGAACACTGAGGTTTTTGACCAGGCAGCACCCCCAGCAGGTAGTTGTTGAGAGGTCTTACACTGACACATCTGACTTCTACCTCTTAACAAACACATTTATTTAAAGGACCATGCTACCTACCAACTTCCCTATGATAAAACAGCATAATAAGAATAAGCTGGTGAATAACTCCAGTAAGATTAGCCCACATCACAAAATCCCAAAACCAGAGATGTTGGCGTGGAAGTGGAGATTTAGCTAACCTTGGGAGGGCAGTCCCTTCAGGAGCAGTAAGGCCTCAAGATGCCAAAGCATCCCAAAATAAAAGGTGTGGTTAATTCATAAAGAAAAAAAAAAAAAAGAAGCATGGTGGTATAAGTTAAACTTGACCTCCACTTGGCTTAGCTTGAGTACAACCCTTCCCTCACAGAGGAGGATTCTCTGTACCGCAGAGTTGTGGGAAATTGGTGTGCCATTTCCCTGCCTACCTCGACGTGTGTGCAAAGAGCAGAAGTGAATGTAAGTGCCGGGCATACTGCAGCAGGGGGAGGAGGCTGTGTGATTGCCCAGTTACCCAGGCAGAGTCATATCCCTGTACCCTACCCACAGGAGACTGACATTTAGACAGACTTGTTCCCAGCCGCCCGCTCAGCCCCTGACGTAGGGCATGGCTCTGAATGGCTCTGGCATCTGTTTTGTCTTGCCTCATGCCCACATACTGGGACAGCTTGTTTTCCTGCAATGGCAATTAGCACCATGGTAAATGCCTTGTGCTCGGTGCTAATTCAGAAGAATAAGCCTGTCGCACTCTGCCAGGAATTACAGCTAATCACAGAGGGCTCCAGGTGCACCTGCCCTTTCATCAGCCTTTTGTTTAAAATGAGGGGTTGGTGCAACCTGAAACACTGCATTCTTCCCTTGGTTAAGGATAACCATAGAGACCCTGGGAGGACCTGGAGCCCCAAGACACATTTCCTCTAAAGGAGCAGGGTGAGCAGCAGGGAACACAAGGGGCTGCACACATTGGCCAACTGTGAGCAGGGTGGGCCCAGGCAACACTCCCTGGGTGTGCAGAAGCCTGGCCAACAGCAGTGCCCAAGCTGGAGACTGTTCAGAAGCCACTATGGAGGCCACATTTGGGAATAAAGACTTGGGTTGACTTCACGTTCTCGCTCTTTGGTTATTATTTCGTTTTCTCATCACCTATCCTAGCCCTTGTCCTTGTCCTAACAATGTGCCCTTTGCCCTAATTTGTTATTTATCATTACTGATTTTAGGGTTTTTATTTTTTTAAAGTCAGCCTTAAAAAAAATAAAAATTCGGGAAAATTCTCCCTTTTGAAGTGTAGAGCTCTGTGAGTTTTGACAAGAGTAAATAGTTCAATAATCGCCACCACGATCAACCTGCAGAACAGTCCTATTGTCCTGGAAAATTTCTTCTTGCTCTTCCCTGCCCCCAGCCCAAGAAACTACTCATCTGATTTTTGTCCCTATTATTCTGCTATTCCCAAAATACCATATAAAATGAATAATTCACTAAGTGTTGTTTTTTTTGTTGATGGTGGTGGTGATGGTTTCTGGTTGCCTTCACTTAGCATAGTGCTTTTAAGATCCATCAATCTTGTCACAAGTCCTATGTAGAAGTAGTTTGTTGCTTTTTGTTAAGTGGCATTCCAAGCAAGGGTACACCAACGACGGCCATCTGCATTATTTCCAACTGTTACTTATTACGAAGAACGCTGCTATGAACATTCATGTACACATCTTTGTAGGCATATATTTTTATTTGTCTCAAGTAGAAAGCTACAAGTGAAATTGCTTGGTCCCTGGTCATATGTTTAACCTTATAAGAAATGGCCCAAACATTGTCCAACAGAGATGTACCATTTTGCATTGCCATTGGCAGCATATTATGCATGTTAAAGTTGCTCTGCTTCTTTGTCAACACTTGGTATTGTAAGTTTTGAAAATATTTGTCATCCTAAGACCCATGGCCAACAAACAAAGGAAAAAATACTCATCATCTTTAACCAGCAGAGAAATGCAAATCAAAACCACTCTAAGATATCCCCTAACCCTAGCAAGATTAGCCCACATCACAAAGTCATAAAACACTAGATGCTGGCATGGATGTGGAGAGAAGGGAACACTTCCAAACTGCTAGTGGGATTGCAAGCTTATACAGCCTTTTTGGAGAGAAGTATGGAGAACCCTCAAAGATCTAAAAGGAGACCTTCCATTTGATCCTGCAACACATTACTAGGTATCTACCCAGAAGAATAAAAATCATTTTACCACAAAGACATTTGCACCAGAATGTTTACTGTGGCTCAATTCATAACTGCCAAGTCATGGAAGCAGCCTAAGTGCCCATCAACCTATGAATGGATCAACAAATTGTGGTATATGTACCCCACAGAATATTATTCAGCCATTAAGAAGATGGAGACTTTACATCTTTTACATTTACCTGGATGGAGTTGAAATACCTTCTTCTTAGTAAAGTATCACAAGAATGGAAAAATAAATATCCAATGTACTCCATACTAATACAAAACCAATATATAAACAATTATATGCTCATAAGAACAATAAAATACTAATAGTGTTTTACTAATAATAAATTAGTGTAGTCTAGTGCAGGGGTAGAGGGAGGTGGGGTGGGGGGAAGATGATTGGCAGAAAGAGAGAGGGCAAGAGGTGGGATCTCACCTAACATGCACATTGTAAGGGTCTATAACATGCCCCCTGAGTGAGGGGCTCTTTTACAAATGGAACTTTACCCTGGAAGTGAGAGCAATATAACCTAAAAATTTGTACCCTCATATTAATTTGAAATAAAAAACAAATTAAAAAAAATTTTCATCATTCTAATAAGTACCTAGAAGTATCTCAATGTGATTTTACATTGCATTGTCCTTCATTGACTAATGAAGCTAAGATTCTTTTCATGTTGTATTTTATTTTAAAAATTGCTTTGACTCTACTCACCCCAAATTCTTGTTGGAGACAGTTATATAACTTATGTTAGCAGAGATTGGTCAGATCACTCTCACTTGTCAAAATACCCACAACCCAGAAAAGGCAAAACACAGCAATGACCAGTGATGTGCACTGAGTCTCTCCGTCCCCCACTGTACCCAGTTCAAGGTCAAACACACAGGAGGTGCTTTAGTACTTTAAAGACTGACTGGAGGAAGATGGTGGCTCATGTTCCAAGTGGATATGACTGGAGTGTGCACATGTGTGGTAGGAGAAGTTAAATCTAGAGAGGGCCGACTGACCACTTAGTAAGAGATCTTTCCAGGGGAGGGCATTCAGGCTCTCCGGAGGTCAGCAGTCCACTATCCTGCAGCTCATTTGAACCAGGTAGGGAGTGTAAAAATATACAGATGCCCAGGACCAGATGTGGATTTACCTTGAAGCTGATGAGATTCAATCTTCAGAGCCTCACTTGCATGGTACCTATTGAGTATTGGGAAGGACTGGGAGTTCTAGAAGGTTCTAGGCAGGGAAGCAAAGCCACCAGGTTGCAATCAGGATTCTGAGAGATCACTGAAGCAAGGGACCCGAATCTTGGTAATTTGTATGATTTCTTCCCTCATTTTAAAGAAAACTATGCATGGTATTAAAAAAAAAAGTTTTGGGTGATTTTGTTTTGTTCTGTTTTTCATTAAGATGTTTTCACGAAACCTGGATCCACTGGGCTTCACCCCAGACATGGGGATTTCATTTGTCTGGGGTGTAGCCCAGGCCCTGCCAAGTTTTAGAACTTGGCAGTGGGTGGAATGTGCCCCAGGGTTGAGCCACATGGTTTACGGAGTGCCCACTAATGACCAGGTGTAGGCCACAAGCCCCAGGAAAGATCCCCAGCACGTGTGAGCTGTCTGCATTTTAAGCATCAATGCTTTGACCATGTGGACCCTCTTTGTTTCCCTCTAAGCCAGTCTTGCTCTTAGGCTGTCTCAATCGCAATGCGCTCATGTGCTGTCCTCCTAAGCCTCCCCCTTGGGTAGGTCATGCCCCCGCTCATCTTCCTCAGAGGCTTTTTCTGCCCTGCTGTCTGAAGCCTGCATGGCTCTGGAGGGGCAGCCTGGCAAGTTATCAAGAGCCCCGGGGGCGCGGGGAGGAAGACTCCTGAGGCCACACTGTAGCCTGTGCTTTCGAGTCAGAGAGAACTGGATCAGAATCCTACCTCTGCCACCAACCAGCTCAGTAACTTTGGGTATGTTACTTAGTTTCTTCATTTGTAAAGTGGGAAGGACAATAGGGACAGGTGCAGAACTTTCAAATGAACATGAAATGAGGTTACTGTAAACACCTGGTACAGGTGCACGGGGAGCATCTGAAATGGGAGGCATTCCATCCTGGCTGCAGGGGGCCTTGCATCTTCCAGTCCATCTGCCTCATGCTTCAACCCCTCTGCTCCACCTCCCTCCTCTGGCAGTATGTATGACACCGTGGCTGGCCACATGGCTCATGAGCATTTTCTTCCTTCCCTCCTTTCCCTTCCCGTCTTTTTCCTCCCTCCCTCCCTACTTCTCTTCCTCCCTCCTTCCCCCCCTTTCTTCCTTCCTTCTTTCTTTTTTTTTTTTTTTGAGACAGAGTCACAGCAAACTCAAACTCTTAGGCTCCAGCAACCTCTTGCCTCAGCCTCCTGAGTAGCTGGGACTACAGGTGGCCGCCACAACACCCAGCTACTTTTTCTATTGTTAGTAGAGACAAGCTCTCACTCTTGCTCAGGCTGGTCTCAAACTCTTGAGCTCAAGCCATCCACCCTCCCCAGCCTCCCAGAGTGCTGGGATTACAGGCGTGAGCCACCACGTCCAGGCCGTGGGCATTTTATCATTACCTGCTTGTCTTCTCAGTCGGATGCTGAGCTCTCAGAGGGCAGAAACAGGGTCTTACGTAGTAGAGGCTCCAAGACAACAGAATCCAGGACAACAATATCATAATCCACAGAAATAAAAAGAGATAACATTTATCAAATGTCTGTTTTACAGATAACCAACTCCCACCTCAGGGAGGCTGAGAAACTGGCCAAGGTCATGTGTAGAGCACGCCAAGAGCCAGACGACCTCTGAGCAAGATGATTTGCAGCTGGGGGGCGGGCCATCGGGTAATTCGTCCGCAGGTGCTCAATGCAGAGAAAGAGCCCAGCCCATGGTGATCCTTGGCCACGTAGTCATTGTCTAATACTCGCCTCACCTGTCTTGTGCTGTCTCAATAAAAGGCTACTGTGGTGGTTGTTCGGGGCTACCCTGCAGTCAAGGTTAGCCAGCCTCCTGCAAACTTGTACTTCTAATCCGCGTCACGCCTGGTTCCTTCCTGTGACGATCGAGACCAGGGCCATAGGGGCTGCGACAGTCACACAGCCCATGGACTGACATTCATCTATTTTTTTTCTTAACATTCATCTATTTATGGGGCAAAAAGGTGAGAATAAAGGTTAGCGCTAACTATATTTATTTAAAGGACTGGGTTTTATTCTCAGATAGCATCCTTTCTGCATTTTTAAATTCACTGTTAAATGTCCTTTCATGAGCCCGTGAACCCCAAGGCATGGTAGTGACAGAAGATTGCAGTGGTGATAGATGTTTTCAAATGACTCTATATCACAAAGCAAAATATTGAGTATCTAATATTTGTCTTTCCCAGTTGTTTTTTAGGGTGGTGGTGGTGAAATGTTATTGGTCTTTGAAGTGAAAACGTCTGAGATCTGTTACTCTAAAGAAACAGCTGTGCCTAACATGTGCTCAATCTATATTTGTTGAATGAATAAATATGACACATTATACTAACTTCTGTGGCTAACGTGTTGCCCATGGATGGAAGTTGGAGAAAGTCCTTCAGTTTCTTACTTCTTCCACCAGTATTTACTGAATATCTAATTTGGGTTAGGTGCACTGTGCTGGTGTCTGAGGACACAAAACAAATAAAGCACAAACATTGCCCTCAAAGAGCTTAATGGCATTCCCAACAATTAGTTTGGGAGAAGAGAAATGTGTCTGCAAGAATGATGATATTTGATTGATATTTAAAAGAAGTATCTTTTTTGGGTGGCGCCTATGGCTCAAAGGAGTAGGGTGCCAGCCCCATACGCTGGAGGTGGTGGGTTCAAACCCAGCCCCGGCCAAAAACTGCAAAAAATAAAATAAAATAAAAGAAGTATCTTTTCTTAAGGCTGCATAATATTTCATGGTATACATATACCACAATTTATTAATCCATTCATGGGCTGATGGGCACTTGGGCTTCTTCCATGACTTGGCTATTATGAATTGAGCTGCAATGAACAGTCTGGTGCAAGTGTCTTTGCTGTAAAGTGATTTTTGGTCTTTTGGATATACTCCTAGTAGAGGAATTGCAGGATCGAATGGCAGGTCTACTTTTAGATCCCTGAGTATTCTCCATACGTCTTTCCAAAAGGGACGTATTTACTCAGTACTATCATGAAACCAATTTACAATCACTCACACTTTCATGTGAAGAACAGATCACAACTATGGCCCAGGATGAAGGAGGGTGAATGGTGGGATCACACCTATGGTGCATATTGCAAGGGTACATGTCGGATCTATTAAGTACAGAGTATAAATGTCTTAGCATGATAATTAAGTAAATGAGGTGAGGGATATATTAACCAGTACGATGTAGGCATTCCAAATTGTATATGAAATAAGCACATTGTACCCCATAAATGCATTAATGTAATGTGATCTACCTCTTTATGATTTAATAAAAAAAAGAAGTGTCAATATCATCATATTAAAATATTTAATCAATATTTGTTATGGATATCTTTTGACCCCTGGGAGAAAAGTACCTCTAGACAGGGCAAAATATTTCCAGTGTGTATCACCTATGCACCTTCAACCTCTTATAAGGCTAAGCTGTAGGGATGTTCTAACCCTCATTTGGTAATATTCTTAGAGTTCACATGCTCAAGGAGAAAGTGAAGAGAGAAAGAGGATTTCTACCAAAAAGGCATAGATACAAAAGATATGGTCCATTTGGAAAACATTTAGTAAAATACAAAGAATATAAGTGATCCACAAACCTACTCTCTAAATAACCCCTGTTGGATATGAAACTAGAGGTATTTTTATCATGTGGCTAGAAAATTCACCTTAAAAACAGGAAGGCATAAAATAAAAATGAATCATCACTGCTCACAGTAGGACAGCTTCATGTCTCTGTTCAAAGACATCTTCTATGTATCAAAATTTATGCATAAAATACACATAATAGATATAATCCATCCATCCTTTTTTTTTTTTTTTTTTTTTTTTTTGTACTTGAACTTGTACTAAACCACATCCAACAATATATCCTGGAAATGTTTCAGTACCCATTTGCTAAGATCTATGCCCTTCTTGTTCGAGGCCTTCTGGTATCCCATCAGAAAATGGATCATAGTTTTTTAAAACTAATCTCTCATTTGCCAGATATTTAATACTATTTTCTACTAAAAATCAATGCCTCAATAAGTATCTGTATATATACTCTGATGTACTTTTTTTTTTTCTTTTTGAGACACAGTCTCCCTATGTTGCCCTCGGTAGAGTGCCATGGCATCACAGCTCACAGCAACCTCCAGCTCTTGGGCTTAAGAGATTCTCTTGCCTCCGCCTCCCAGGTGCCCATCACAACGCCCGGCTAGTTTTTTTTTGGTTGCAGTTGTCATTATTGTTTAGCTGGCCGAGGCTGGGTTCAAACCCGCCACCCTCGGTTCCTGTGGCTGGTGCCCTAACCACTGTGCTACAGGCGCTGAGCCTATTTTGATATACTTTTTGATTCCTATATGCGAATTCCTACAAGTGGAATGCTGAATCAAAGAATATACATGTTCACATTTTTTACAGTTATTACCAAATTGCCTTCCAAAAAGTGGCACAAATCGGTATTCCTATGAGGAATGGAGGTATAATCCCTTGCTGGGAATTAGTGTGCCCAAACATTTGCATTATTGCCATTTTTGACAGGTGACTTTTGATTACCACATTGATGTTTCACCTTGCTCCTCTTTGCACTGGTTTGTCCACATTTTCTGTGTTGGTTTATATGTAGTTAAACTTATTGATCTTTTTTTAGGGCTTCTGGTCTTTATCTTTGTTTGGTTTCGAAAGTGTGCCCACTTCAGGATCTGCGATCACTTATGTGCTCTTCTATAACTTTTACGCTTTTGTTAAAGACTTTGATCCATCTGGAATTTATTTGAGTTTATTGATGTCACTTAATTTCCCCCCCAAAATGTTTTGCTAGGTGGTCTACACTACTCATTAAATGCTCTATTCTTTACCGATTTCATACACTATCTTTGTTTCATGGTTTATTTCTGGATCTTATCCAGATTCTATTTATCTGTTTACTTCTTTTTTTTTTTTTGAGACAGAGCCTCAAGCTGTCACCCTGAATAGAGTGCTGTGACATCACAGCTCACAGCAACCTCCAATTCCTGGGCTCAAGCGAATCTCCTGTCTCCGCCTTCCAAGTAGCTGGGACTACAGGTGCCCGCCACAACGCCCGGCCATTTTTTGGTTGCAGCCGTCATTGTTGTTTGGCGGGCCCGGGCTGGATTTGAACCCACCAGCTCAGGTGTATGTGGCTGGTGCCTTAGCCTGTTGAGCCACAGGCGCCGAGCCAATCTGTTTACTTCTTTAGCAGTACCAAATTGCTTTAATTATTGTTGCTTCTTAATCTGTTTTGATAATCTGATAGGTATAATTTACTCTATTACCCTTCCATTCCCCCTCCCTGAAGTTTCCTCATTAGTTTTTGTTTATGTCACAATAATTACTAGCATCATTTTCTTAGTTTTCTCTACCAAAAGAAAATGACCTTAATGGAATGCTGTATATTTTTGATAGATACCCTTTATTGGTCTAAGAAACTTCCTTATATCTAGATTGCTAAGAATTTTTAAATTGAATACGAGTCTATTTGATCTGTTAGTTGAGGACATGGTGTTATTCCTTCCATCTGTTCATATGGTAGTTTATGTGACTCAGTTTCCAAGTTTAAACCATTTCTGCACTTCTTAAATTAATTTCTTCTTTTTTAATATGCATTTCTATATTTTATATACTGCTGAATGCAATTTGCTAGTTTTTTGTTTATTTACTTGTTTAAGATTCTTGCATCTATGTTCATAAATGAGGCTGGTTTCTAACTTTCTTGTTTTGGTCATGCCAAATTTGGGTATTATATTAGCATTATAACATGTGTTGGGGAATAACTCTTTTCTTCTATTCTCTGAAAAAAATTAAGTAAGAGACTTTTAAGTGACTTAGATTTTAGTAAAAAAACTAAAACTTTCTAACTTTTGTATCTTTGCAGTGGGAGATTTGTTATATATTCAATTTGGGATTTATAATTTTTTTCTATGTCTCAAGTTTACTGGCATAAAATTATGACTTAAAATTTTTATCTATCTATAGTTAAGTCCCTTTTCCATAGCATTTGTTTTTAATTTTTTAATTTTTTTCACTATCAGTTTTCCTTTATAGAGATTAGTCTATTTTCTTAGTTTTCCAAACAACCAATTTTTAGTGATGTTGATTTGGTCTGATTTTTGAATTACATATGGCTATCATTTTAGTAATGATCCATATTTTTCAAAAAAAAATGTAAATGTAGAATTATATAAACAAATATAAATAGTATTTTTATCATGGTTCTGAACATGGCATTTTGCACACTTTATCCTTTGAAATCTCCCCTTCTGACCAGCTTGTCATTGCTGTCTGGCATTTTAATTTTAAAACACAAAATTATAGATATAAATTATATAAGTATACGTAACATATAAGCTTATAAATATATAAGCAGTTAATTACATTTATTGATGTGTTTTACTTCCTTTTCTTTTGGATTACTGTTTTGTTTTTAAAATGTCTCTGGGTTCTGTTAATGAAACTCTGAAGGTGTTAAACTCCCAATGTTCATAACTAAAAAGAACTTAATTTTGTTCTTAGTCTTAAAAGATAGTTTAGCTGAATATTAAAGTATATGTTGACTATTAATTTTGTCTTCTTAGCACTCTGTCTCTGGCTTCTATTGCTGCTGCTGAAAAGTCTGATGTGAATGTAATTTTCATATCTTTTTAAAAATAACCTGCCCTTCTCTCTCATGGTTTTATATTCTTTTTTTGGAGGGGGAGGTTGTTACAATGTGTCTGTTGTGAAATTATTATTATTTGTGAAATTAATTATATTTAGCATCCTTTATACTTCCAGTGCCTTGATATAAAAAATTAAATTTTAATTCTGTAAAGTTCATCTTTGTTCTAGTTTCTCTTTCTGAAATTCTTGTTACTTATATGTTGGTGCTATATCTAACCATCTTTTTTTGTTTGTTTGTTTTGCAGTTTTTGGGTGGGGCTGGGTTTGAACCTGCCACCTCCAGCATATGGGGCTGGCACCCTACTCCTCTGAGCCACAGGCACCGCCCCTAACCGTCTATCTTTAGGAATCATTAATTGTGTGTGTGTATCAAGAGTAGAGATCACTTTGACAATGACTTTTCAAGTTTTGATTTTTGGGCTAATTATTTCTTTCCTTATATTCAACTGTTTTTCTTTTATTTACATCTCCTCCCAGGTAATCATTTTCAATTCAGTCTAAAAAAAAAAAAATTCCTCCCTATTCATTTTGAATGGCTGCAATTCCTTATTTATTAACTCCTGACCATCTTAAACACACTCATTTAAATTCTCTGTCAGACTCTTGCAGAGCAGTAACTTCATCTACAGAACATTCACGTCCTCCTAAGCGTGTATTTTGTTTGCTGCCCTCATTAACATTACGTTTCTTCACATTAAGTTTGCAATTTGGGTCTGTAGGTTGATTTTACATGTGAGGGGCTTTCTTCGGTTTTTGTTTTTCTCTCTGTTTAAGCGTACCATTCCCTCTCTAGAGCTTTATAACTCTCCATCTGGCCATTGGATCATCAAGCCAGAAATAAGACATCGCCTGGGCTAGATTTCGTCTACAGTAGAGGCTGCAGATTCTCTGGAAGCTCCGTCTTCGTCCTCCTCTATCTCCATGTCCATAATTCCCTATAAAGCTATCTCCGCAAGCAGTAAGTGAGTAGGACTTTAATTTTTAATTGTTTCCTCTCTAGGAACCCTGGCCTCGCCTCTGGATTCAAGCACAGAGCCTACTGACTTCCCATCTTTCATGAAGCACATTCAGTCTCTGTCACACCACGGGAGTCCAATTCCAGGGTGCCACTGCCTACTTCCTCACTGCTTTGTATTTCTGTTCCATTTCTGGTCCATGGGGATATCTACCGTGCTTTTGACTTCAGCTCTACATTTGCCTTTCTTTTCCTCTACCTTATATGGTAGAGTAGAAGGAGTCAATTTTCTATGCCATTCTGGATAGAAAATCCTCCCCTGTACAGAGACTGAATATAAATATAGACATATCTCCCTCTTAGGTTTTTGAAAGGCCATTGTCAGAATCTAAAAGTATAATTACCCCTTGATGAAGCTTCAGAGGGTCATGGTTGGCAGGTGCTCAAGGACAACCACCGCTCAGTGGACAATTTTTTTGGAAGTTCATTTCTACATCTAGAAATTCCAATTTGTTAAGCTCCCCATGCAGAATCAAGACTTTCAGTACATACTCCGGAGATATTCAGGGTCTGATTCCAGACCATGGCAAGAAAACGAATATCACGATAAGGTGAGTCACACCAAATAATCCTCATCGTGTATAAAATCTCTGTACTCACTAGAGCCTCCTGAAGTTACACTCCACTGTTGTCTACTGGTTGTGTAGGACCATTATGTATAAAAACCGTACCTACTTTAATTAAAAAATAGGTTTTTGCTAAAATGCGCTGACCCAGAGACATGAGGCAAGCACATGCTGTTGGAGAAATGGCACTGACAGACTTTGTCCATGCAGGGTTGATGCAAACCTTTAATTTGTAAAGATCCCAGTGTCTGTGAAACATGATAAAGTACAATCACGTGAGGTTGCCTGCGTGTGCTCGTGCTCAGCAATATCGGGAAAATGCGAGGCTTTAGTCTGAAGGCAATCCCCTTTGCTCCATACCTAACTCTAAGGTTAGTGGCAAGCAATGCAGAATGATGGGTGGGACTGGGTAGGGCGAGAGTGGGGACTATTCGATGATGAAGTTCCCGCGCCCGGTGTCCGAAGCTCTTGTTTTTCTCTAATGCAGAAGATTGTGTAACATGAATTTTCTGATCTAGTTTGTTGTGTTGTTTGATTTAAGAAATCAGGCCTTGGAGTAGTAACTGCTTTTAATGGCTGATGGCTACATTTCTTGTACAAATTCGTGGGAGACATGCGACCTTTTGTCACACATATATAGAGCACAGCAATGAATCCAGGGCACTCCAGTGTCCATCACCTGAATGCAACACGTTTTCGTTAACTCTAGCAGCCTCCTCTGCTATCAAACATTAAATTGATTTCTTTTTTCTCACTGCATGTTTGTACCCTTTAACCCACTTCTCTCCATCCTCCCCACCTCCTATCTCAGTCTTTCCTGTCTCTGTTATCTATCTTTCCACTCTCAGCCTTCATGTAATCCATTTTTTTTTTTTTTAGCTTCCATGTAACAGTGAGAACTCATGAGATCTGGCTTTCTGTGCCTGGCTTATGTCATTTAAGAACCTCCCACTCCATGTGTGTTGCTGCATATGACACAATTGCATTCCTTTTCTATGGCCAAATAGTATTCCATTGTATATACGCACCACGTTGTCTATCTCCATCCCTCCATTGCTAGAGACTTACATTGAGTCCACGTCTTGGCTATTGTGAACAGTGCTGCCATTGACAATGGGATCACTGGTGTCCCTTTGACAGACTGATTTCTCTTCCTTTGGGTAGATACCCAGTTGTGGGATTGCTGGACTGGATGGTGATTCTACTTTTATTTTCCTGGGAACCCCCTGTTTTCCCTAGTGGCTGTACTGGTTCACATTCCCACCAACAGTATAGAAGAGCCCCCTTTTCTCAGCATCCTTGCCAACATCCATTATTTTCTGTCTTTTTAATAATCGCCATTCTGACTAGGGTCAGATGATAGCTCACGGTGGTTTTGATTTGCATTTTCTCTGATGATATGTGATGTGGAGCATTTTGTCATATACCTAGCATGATGGCTTTATTTTTTATGGTGTTATTACCAACGTGGTACAGATTTGCATAATATTGAAATCAATAAAATGTAAGGAAATGATACTCTCCTGTTCTTTCGGTTCTTCTTTCTTTTTATTTATCCTCTAATTTTTTAGTTGTATTTTTTAACTGTATAAGATAAGCTGTATAAAATGAGGTTTTGATATACAGAGTGATATGGTTTGCTTGGGTCTTGAATGCAAAGATATTTCTTCTGTATTTATATTCTTAGTTTCTTAAAAGTAGAAGATAATGTCATACTTACATCGGAGAACCATTTATAACCATTGTCAAGTTTTCCATGAAAGTGGGAAATCTTTGTTTACATGAGGGAAAAGGATGTTTGGGGGCTGGGCCAAACATTTCATCACATGGAGCAAGGCCATTTTTAGAAACCTGTGCATCCCAGGACCATTCTCTGCCATTTTCCTGTTTACCTTCCAAGGCTTAGGAGGAATTTATGTTGATTAGAATAAGTCAAATATGTATAACATTCCAAGGGTTTAAAAGGAGAGATGCTATAGAAACTGAAAAACTGATTCAATTACATTATGCATTTTTGGGTATCTTATATTGTTTTTCTGAAACATACTGGCGAGATCTTTAAGATGAGCGATTATGCCTCACACGGTTAAATTTTTTTCGCAAAAGGACTCGCTGAAGGGCTTGACAAACGCTTGCTAAGTTGACTTACAAAGCACCGTTTGTACCCTCTCAGCGTTTTAATCATGACAAATCTCAGGGCTGACAAATTGCATGTTGATGTTCTTGTTTTCTGTCTAATGAAAATATTTAATTTTCAGAATGAACTGAAAGTCACCCCGGGTTTACTTAATACCAACCTTGCCTAAGATGACAAATCATTCTCAAGGGCAGCAGTGTGGCTCCAGAGTCCCAGAGCAAGGCTGGTCTCCCTGGCTTTTAGCTCAAGGTGTCATCCTATTTGTCTTTCTTACCGGGTACATGAAATCTTTATTAAAATCCAAAGGTGTGATAGTGTTTCCTTAGGGTCCACCATTTTTAGAGGAGAGTAAGTCCCTAAATTCTAGATGAATTAAATCCTCATGACTTGGTTCACTTGGCAGTTGTCACCCAGTGAAAGTATTTCTGTCTGTAGGTCACCACTGTGCCTTATAAGAGATGGGAGAGTGGTCATGGATGATGTTCTGATTCCCTCGTCTTTGAACTCATCTGCTTTGCTGCTGGTGGGAAGAAAGATGCAGCTTTCTATCTTTGCATCCAAAAGGAAACATTCTGGGATGTGTCATTCTTTTGCATCAATTTGGGAAATGATCATTTGTAAACACAAGGAAAAATGATTTCAAACTTACAGAATGATCTCAAGTAATTATAAAAAGATGGATCTTGATATTCTACTCAGTTAAAACAAGGCATTTGTTATTATTATCAACCTCCTGTTAAGTAACTTTATGATTATCATTATTTGAGACAGAACAGTCAATCCTGGCTCGTTTTTGACAAGGTGTTCATAGCGATGGAAGGAGCGTAGAGGACAACGTCAAAGAACTTTCATATCTTTTTTGCTTTTCCCACTAACGAGCGCAGAGAATGTTGGGGGGCCTAACATGGCTTTACATGAACCCCCTTCCTCCAAAGGACACAAAGGACCTAGTCAGCTCCACACCCAAAGTTTATGCCAAAGGATCCTAACTTATCAAAGCCCTCTAGGAAAGCTGTGGAATTTCCCCACCCTCTGCAGCCCCTTATAAAAGGGATCTCTAACTGTATATGAAATGTGCAGACACCATCTTAGCACTGCCCAGGGGGTCGCTGTCCCTTTCAATAAACCTGATCTAAACTTCTCTGCTCCCCCCATCTCTGTTGTCTCAGTCTCATCTCTGGGCACTGCTATTTACACCTTTCAAGGAAACTCCACACTTCTCAGCTGAATATGATACAACTTTGCTGTTGCAGTCTCAACCTTCCTGTCTATGCATCCCATTTGCAACCTTTGCAAATCAGGATGCTGGTCATCTTACTGATGGTTTTCCCCTCACCTTAGAGTTAATTCATTTTGCCCCAATTTTAAGCTCTGACATTAGTTTTGACCCCAATGAACCAATCAACGGTGTTGGTTTTTCCCCTCTAGTTGAGTTGTTAGAAAACTGGGTCCCAGACAGTAATCAGGTTTTTGCCACGAAATATCTAAAAGATGAATATATCTATCATAAATAAGCCTATTGGGTGTTTCATTCTACTAGGGGTCAGCAGTACACAATGTATTTATAGTTTGTCACACATTAGGGATCTGAACAAAGGTAATGAGGAACCCAGTGGGAACGGCTATCGAACTCTTCAAGGTATCAGTAATGAGGGATTTTTTTATCTCTATACTTCTCCTGTTCTGGCAGCCTGATCGTCTCATCCAGGTGGTTTTGCATTTACTGAACAATGGTATCATTCTTGGTAGTTAGAAGCTTTGGTAAGGACTAGAGACCATCTCTAAAGCAGAATGGGCTCAAGACATCAGGACACACAGCTGTAGCTGGAAGGGGGTTATGTGAACTACGAGCCCTGTTCCTCTCAGAACTGTGTCTTGCATCTGAGCCAAAGGAGCAATCATTAGCTCCACAAATAAGACACAGCAACTAATAAAAATATCTAGGATGCTCCTGTAATCTGCTGATAACAACTATGCATGTTAGGAAGGCTGATGATGAACAGACCCATAGACCAATGCAACAAAATTCAGAGCCTACCAACAAACTCATGTACAATGGTCGACTAGATATCAATGAGGTTATAAAGAAGGCAGTGGGAAAAGGACAGTCTTCTTAATCAATGCTGTTGTAAGACTGGACAACCCTGTGTAAAAGAATGAAATCAGACCCTTAAATTATACTATAGATTAAATCTGAGAATGAATGAAAGACTTAAGTGTAAGACCAGAAATGATAAAACCCGTAGGAGAAAACATTGCCTTGACATTGGCAATGATGTTTTTGGATATAACACCAAAAGCACAGGCAACAAACACAAAAATAAACAAGTGGGATTTTAGAAAATAAAAGGTTTTGTGAAGCAAAGGGAACAATGAACAAAATGGCAAACTGGAATGGGGGAAAATATTCATAAACCAGATATCTGATAATGGTTTAATATCCAAAATACATGAACTCATACAACTGAGTAGCAAAAACATCAAATACTATGATTAAAAAATGGGCAAAGGACCTTAATAGACATTTCTCCAAAGGAGAAACACAAATGACAAACCGGAACAGGTATATGGAAATGTGCTCACCAGTCACTAATCACCAGGGAAATGCAAATCAGCACCACTCTGAGATATCACCTTGTGCTGGTTAGGGTGGCTCATAATAAAAGGCAAGTGTTCGTCAGGACTTGGAGAGAAGGAACCCTTGTGTATTGTTGATGGGAATGTAAATTGTTACAGCTGTTATGGAAAACAGCATGGAGGTTTCTCAAAAACTTCAACATAGAATTGCCCTAAGGTCCAGCAATCTCAATATTGGGCATACGAGGTCAGACAATTAAGTTCATGAACTCATCCTAGACAAAGTGCTCTATGTGTATGGCCATTCCAGAAAAAGAGTTCCAAGATTGCCTTGAAGGGTGGAGTAGGCACTGGTATTGGTGTGTAGCCCCCCAATGGGAGTACCTTTCAGGTGACTGGAGCGATATTCAGCAATGAAGCATGTAGTACTTTTTCTAGCATGAGTTCATAAACTTAATTGTCTGATCTTGTATATCCAAAGGAGTCGAAATCAGTACATTGAGATATTTGCACTCCCGTATTGGTTACAGCATTCTCGGTAGCCAAGATATGAAAACAATCTAAATAACTATGAATGGATGAATGAATAAAGAATTTGTGGTGTATACAATGAAATATTATTCAGCCCTAAAGAATAAGGAAATAAGGCCATTTGCAATAACATGGATGGGCCCGGAAGGCATGATGTTATGATGTTAGGTGAAATAAGTCAGATGTAGAAAAACACATACTGTATGATTTCACTTATATGTGGAATCTACAATAGTCAAACTCAGAGAAGCAGGGATTAGAATGGTGGGTGCCTGGGGCTGGGGAATGGGGAAGGGTGAGGTGAGGGTTAAAGGATACAATAGCACCTACCGCTAACAATACTGAACTGATTACTTGAAATTGCTAAGAGGGCAGATCTTCTGTGAAGTGCTCTTAACAAAACAAACTAGCATAAGCATCAACAATAGTAATGACAGTAAAAGGGATTGGGGAAACTTTGGGAGGAGATGGTGGAGATGTTCACGGTGTCCACAGTGGTGATAGTTTCCCTCGGGCTAACCTGCAACCTCATTGAGATGTACATGTTAAATATGTGCAGCTTGTTATATGATAATCATACCTCAGTGAAGTGGTTTGAGAAAAAGGGCATGTAGAACATGCAAATCAGAGAACATAAATATCAGAGCACCAGGGAGTTAGAGGCAGATTCCTAGGACAGATTTAGAGCCAGACAGGCAGAAGCCAACTTTAGCAACAACCAAACCATTGGACTCTTTAACACAAAGAGAGCTCAAAGAAATCCAGAAGATATGCCAAAATGAGCCATAACATGAAAAAAAAAAAAGCTAATTGCAGTTCTAAAGAAAGTTTCTAAAGCCCATAGATTTTGTACGTGTGTATATGCAATTTTTCCTAGATATTTGCTTGCACGATGACAAACATTTCCTTCCATACTTCCCCCCATTCCAGAGTTGCATTTCTTTCCCCAGTACCTAGTTGCCATTGACCCCTGTCAGTTAGCCTGGCTTGGCTTGTGACTTCTATCCTTTCCCTACTTCCTTTGTTGGTGACTTGCATTTCTTGCCTGTAAATCTTCACAGTTTCTCTTTGCTTTCGATGTTAATTTTTTAAATCAGAATATTGCTTATGGTTAGTATTTCTCTACTAGTCTCTGATCAATTTACTCTTTATCTGCAACACTCTTATTTATTTTCAGGAATCCTTTTTGCTATACTACATTTGACAATTTTTTTCATTTGTGGGTTCTCTACTTCAAGAACATTTACTATCGCTATGTTGATCGCTTTTATACATTTTTTCCCACATCAATTACGTTTTCTTTTTTCTGTGTCTTTTTCATTCCTCTGCACTCGCTACAATTAATTGAAGCCTTTTCTTAAGTTTTAGTTTAGTTAATCATATTTTACTCTTTGCTATTCTCATGTATCTACAAGTCTTTTAATAGTATTGTTTTGGTCCTCAATTTCTTTCTTTAACTTTGGAGTTGTCTTGTTTCATAGTTTTATGATCTTTAGAAAATGTTATTTCATTCTCAGTAATGTGATGTGGTTACATAAGATGGTCTTCTCTTCCTTGGCTTATGTTTTCTTCTGCATTAAGTCCTTCATCTGTTCTTTTTCTGTTCAATTTCATTTGTTCAATGTTGATATACAGTTGATATACGATTATCTACCTATATGCCAGGCACTACTTGCAACGCTAAAGAAAGACCTTTATTAGGGGAACTAAGTTGCTGGCCTCCTAGACATGATAGCTCAGACAGAGATGTCAGACCACAGATAAATAAATGTATCATAAAATATCAAAGACAGTTAATATTTTGGTTCGTGGGCTCTCTGGCTCAGTACTCAACTACTCCATCTGACGTTGTCATGGAAAACGAGCCACAGGCGACAAGTAAACACAAGAGCATTGCTATGTTCAAAAGCTTTGCTGACAGTGGGTTTCAGGCAACTATTTAAGTTTACCAAAGTTATTCTCACCTTCTTTTTGGTATTGCTTCCTGAGGACCTGACAGTGAGATACAGGGTCCTGGGCCTGGAAGTAAGAACAGTCTTAAGACTGGTCCCAAGGCAGAGAAGCCCTTTCCTTCATTCATAAGTATTTCACGACCAAGGAAAAGGGGGCATTTTGGTCTGTCCCAGCCATGCCCCATTCCCAGGACAGTATAGGACTTATAGGTTGGAATCTGATGCTGGTTCCCCCCCGTGACTCTCTAGGCCTGGTCCTGGGATAGTCGCATGTAAGAGAGCACGGGCATCTCCAACAAAAGTTCCCTAAAGGCGTAAGACCCCAGAGGCCTGTTGTAATCACACCTGACGACTTACTATTTCTTCTACCGCCTGATTTCTTTATGCACATGATAAACTTTAAGCATTTATCTGCCAGTTTATGGCACAGAGAAGAAAATAAACACGATCCTAAATCTTCCCCCGCCATGAGAACTAATGTGAACATTTTGAGATATATTCTTCCAAATAATTTTTTGTCAATATAAATCGGCATGAATGTTAATATATGTTAAATGTATTATTTTCTACCAAAACATTAACATAGGCTTGTATTGAATATCTAACACTTTGCAGCCCTCACTAAGTATTATATGATGACAGTGACATATGGAACAGCATATGGGATGTTCTCAAATCTCTCTATTTTAAAGTCTGCTTTTCTGTGTTTACCAATGTATGATGAATATTTTTCCACATCTCTAATTTGTTTGCAATGGCTGTATAGTATTCCACTGCCCAGAGGTGCCATAATTTACGTGAGGGCTTGCTCATCGTTGGAAATTTACTTTGCTTCTATTTTTTCAGCATCGTAAACAACACTAAAATGAATATCCTTTCATCTAAATACAGGCAGATATTATTTTTTCCAATATTCACTTTGTGATAGAATTCTTCTTTGTACATATATTTTACCTCTTTTGGGCGTTTGTCTCATTTTTGTGTGTTCAAATTCATTTGGTGGCAACACTTGGAACTCCCGGTTCCCTTTGCCAGCTGTGGTGATGTTGGTGTGGAGAGGAGTTGTGGGCAACCCTGGATTAGGATTAGAACACTGATGTGCTGTGAGGCAGTCTCCACAACACGATGAGACCCACGTACTTGAAGAGATTAAGGGATCCAGCGGAGGGAAATTGTGACAGCCAGAAATCCCGTTGTGACCATTACCAGGTAACACCAGGAGAGCTCTATCAAACCATTAAATACTAAAAATGGGCCTGAAAAAAATCCAAAGGGTGTCACCAGCTGACAAAGGGCCCAAAATTCATAGTCTAGGTTGACATTTAGCCCTTAACACACCATGACAGTGGAAGGCTCCAGGGGGTATATCAGAACCAGGGGGGATTCGCCGAAATGCTTTCTTTACTTGCTGTCTATGCTGCTAATAACATTACAGAAACCTTTGCATGAAGACCACAAAATGCATATTTTTTGACCTATGAAGGCTCAGCTGGTCAAGTTCATCAGGGAAATACAGACTGAGACGGGTGGAGCTTCCGCATCTATTCATATTTATACTTTTTATTTAAGGCTCTGTTATTTCCCTGAGCGTCTAGGATACAGCAAGCTCTGGGGAAATAAGTATTGTAAAGTTGGCAGGTAGAAGGGGTTTTTGGCTGTTGTTTTTCAAACATATTACACATATTTTTACATTATTAAAAACACACACGCAAGCACAACACCATTTCCCCAGAAGCCTCTTCGGCTGACTAGTGTCAGGCCTAGTGATTTATAAGATTGTTTGCATATATTATATTTTAAAACACATATTGCTTTTGTAAAACGTGTATTTATTATACATTTTGGAATTCATAATATGCGCTGGAAAAGCAGCCTCTGGTTCGCCGGATCTGAGACAGTCTATCATACAAACACATTTCTGGAAGGGGCTATCATACAAATGCTTTAGACAGGGCCAAACAATTCTTTCCTTTGCTGCACACACACGCCCATTCTCTCCCTCCTCCTGTGTGTCACACCCATACAAATAAATAATAACAACAGTAATGGAAGGACGGCCCCAGAGGAAAACTCTGTTAGGAAGGAATCTGATTTTCAAGGCTGCTCCAAAACCAACAGGCGAAGTAACCTCGTGAAAAGCAGCATCTGAGAAACACTGGGCTGCCCCCGATTCCAGATTAGGGAAATGGCTCTGTGAACCCCCGTGAAGGGCGTTCTTCTAATTCCCTGAGCTGTGACCCTGAGCACAAGAGTCCAATCTGAAATCCAAGACCATGATTGCCTGGACAGGGCTGTGCGGGTCAGGTTGTGGGTGTGTGGTGGGAGCCGGCGCCAGGCTCCTGGCTCCCCCAAATCCCAGGAGAACGAACGTCTCCACCCACTGCGACCCCATTCCGAGGAGTCCTGCTGTCCACCCACCTCCTCTCCCTCGCAAGGCTCAGAACACTCCACAGAGCGTCGGGGCGACAGAGGCAGACCGGCCCGAGCTCCATTAGTGCTCTGACCCTGAACGTTTGCTCTGACACGGTCAAGGTCAGCGGGGAGCCGGGGAGGAGGCTGGGGCCCGGCCGTGTATCCACACAGCTGCCCGCCACCCCACATGGAGCGGGGGAGCGGGGCGAGCAGACACAAAAGGGGCCTTTGGGAGCATCAGAGTTATTTCCCAAATACGAATCCAGCCGAGGGGAAGCAGGGTTCGGAGCCCCAGACAGAAGCTGGACGCACACCCCTCCACGTGCCAGTGCTGTTTCTCGGTCCTGTCCTGTTGTATGAAAAGGAAAGTAAGCCCAGGTGCTGAGACCTTCGTGCTGATGTGCTCTGGCAAAGACAGAAGAGGGGGAATCGAACAGGTCTGCTCCTGCCCTGCCCGCTGAAGATGCCTTTCGTCACCTACAGAAAATGGGAACCAGCTTGAAAAAAAAACAAGAAAGAAAGAAAAAGAAAGGCCCTGCCTGGATCCAGGCCCTGCGAGTTGGTCCAGATGAGCCCACTGAGCTCTCCGCCTGCTGTCTGCAGCGGAGCTGCACCTCTTTAGCTTTGGGGTTAAGAAGCCGTCCCGCGCTGTCACCCACTAACTCAGTTCCCCCCCCACGAGTCTTGGAACGCTCCGTCTGCGGATTTGCAAGCTGCCGCCGCCTTGCACACAAAAGGCAGCTCCGAGAGCCAAGATTATGTCTTCAGCGCATTACGGGCACATGCAGTGCGTATATCTTCGGTAAATAACTGCCCGTTTTCACATGGATTATTTAGAATTTCTGATGAAACTGCAGAAATGTCAGTGCGGGGTGCCAGCCACCAATCGCAGCGTCGCACGGCGACCCCTCTCTTCCTCCACGCGCTGCTATTATCTTCAAGCGGGGAAGAAAAAGACCCTCCTTGTCGCTTGTTATACCTTTTTTATGATCTAGGATGCTGTTGATAACGACTTTGGGTTACATGAAACAGATAAATTAATGTCACCAAGTCCCCAAAGTACTGAATCAACCCCACTCCTTCAAGAAGGGGACGCAAGGTGGATGAAACGGAAGTCTGGGGCAGAACAGGGGCTGTTCTAAAATCGGAGAGGCCTCCGATCGCCGGCCTGCTCCTGTTTAAAATGCAGCGTTAACGGGCCAGGTGGAAGACGCCGGTGTCTGGCTGAGCCCCCTGCAAAGGGGAAACCCGGGGTGTGGTTTCAGTTGGTGATTTAAAGCTCCTGTGACCTGCTGTAAGTGTGTTCCGGGGCCAGTGACCCTGAACCAAGGGGGAGAAGCAGGTACGTGATTCCTGATCAGCAACTCTTCCCTCAGGAAGGAGGTGGATGATTCAAAACACCCAGCTGCGTGTTCTCAATGTGGAAGGAATTAACACGTCCAGCTTTGCACCCCAGGTGAGGTGTCCCCAACATTTGCCTCTGATGAGAAGGGGATGGGAGATATAAACAGGTTCTCTCCTGTTATCCTCCGATCCACAGCTGGCTGGGCCCTGTCACCCCAGCACCACCCCCAAGCAGAAGTCACATCACCCTTTCCTACATCCTCTCTGCAAAGCCAGGGTGGCCAGTGTTGGTCCAACTGGTCAGTGGGGGGCTCATGAGACAAATAGGCATTCACTTTCCATTCTGGGGAGCTTTGGGGTGGGGTGGGGCAGGCAAAGTCCTTACCCAATGAATCAGGAGGTGGACAAAGCCAGGAATAAAAGGAGAGAGGGTGCCATGGAGGGGCTCTTCCAAAGACATCTCCAAGTGGGGTAGCCACACCAGGCCCCCTGTGCTAAATTACCCAGCATGCTTTGAGTGGATCCCCTTCTTGGGTTCAGGAGTGCTGAGAAGGGTGTTTCAGAGTAGACAGAAGGAGGTTTCTGAGCATCAATTCTGTATGAGGATCAGGAAGTGGAAGCTGTAGGTACTAATTAGAGTATAAATATACTCAAGTACACACATGCATAGATTTGCATTTAGATACAAACTGAGATAGAAGCTCATTTCTATAAATCATGAGGCTTGAACAAGTATTGATTAGGTGCCCCCCTATAAGCCAGTCATTGTGCTAGGCACAGGAGAACCAAGGGTGTGTCCAAACAGACCCTGTGTCAGCCCTGCTGGAGATCACAGTGTAGTGAAGCCCCTCACAGCTCCTAACCAAACCATGAGATGAATACAAAATCACAGGTTTTAATACCACAAGAGACTGATAGGAGGACTAAAACCCATCTAAGCAGGCAGAAAAGGCTTCTCTAAAAAACAAGCTGAGACTTAGCTAGAAAAGATGAATCGGAACAAAGCAGGGGAAAAGATGTTTTAGGCAGAGGGCAGAGCCTGTCTATGCAAAGGCCCTGGGGTGAGCAGAAGTCTGATGAATATAAGGGAACAAGGCTGCACTGGGGCTCCAGGTCAGCTAGAAATAATCCAAGCCTCAAACCTAACTTGTAGGTTTCAGCCTAGGAGGTTCCCAGAAGGAACAGAGATGAACAGGGGAGAAGGGGGCAAAGGAGTCCCAGACTCAGAGGTGGGACTCTCAGTGAGGCTGTGTTTCTTCCTTCACACTACACATCACCATAAGGGTGCCTGGCTCTCCCTGGGGGCCTGCCCCATTGCTTCAGGCAGTAGCACATCCTCTTTGCTGGTGCTTTTTGGGTTTTAGAATAGACAGTGGAGGGCAGAGCCATAAAGGGGCTGTGCAGAGCCAACAGCCTCTCAGCTTCTGCTTTCTAAGTTCTCAGATAGCCTTGGGCTTAGCTGTGTTTGGGGCAGAGTTAAGGAACTTTCATCAGTGTAATAAATTCCTATTCCAAACGAACCCAGGAGGATTGTTTGTGAGCAGATGGGACCCCCAGAATGTGGAGAAACAAGGAAGGAGAACGTGGCATTTGGGAACAGCACCATGAGAAGTTTCTGACCGGGGCTGGTGATACCCACAGCAGACCAGGGAGTTCAGAAGGTGTGAAACCACCAGAAAGACATTCCAGTCAATGGAGTTGACCTTGTCTGCCACAACAAACCTGTTCCAATCAAACGCCAGAGCACAAACATAGGGTTCACGAAGCTGGTGCCCAGTGGCTTTTGAGGCCCATCCTCCCGCTGCTGGTGCCCAATGCTTGTGCTCCCCAGCCCTATACATGGTCACTCAGACCTGGGCTTACCCCATCTATGCCCCGGGTGCCTTGTGCTCCTCTTTGCCATGACTACCACCATCAGGGGTCCTCACAAGGGGAGTGGACTCCCGACGTGGGGCAGAGAGATCTAGGCAGCTAGCAGCAAAGAAAGTTTTCTGAGTTTTCTGGGAGTAGAATTTTCCCCTGAAAGAAGGTTATTGGCTCTTTGCTGGTTATGAGATTATACCCCAGTGCTCAGAGACACGTGCTGAGGGATCACATAAATCCTGAATTCTGGCAGAAAGAGAAAAATGCTAATTGTTACATTAGTGACATCTCACCACGGAGTTCTCAGGAGAGCATCTGCTCGCCCTGATTAGAAGGCCTGGGATGTGGATGGCGTCTGCTCATCTCACCTTTCTCTTTCCCCCAAATGGACAGCCGCCAGGAGAATTCGCAGCTCCTAGTGAGCACGTGTGTGGACCTGGACCGAACAGGCAAGTGGACTTTAACTAGCTGTGTTTTGGAGCCACAGCCATCATGAGCCATGACAGCACTTTCAAGCTAGCTTGACAGACTTTTGTGAAAATGCCCTTGATTGTCCCAGAGGAGGCCTCTTCACGCCCCTGCCGAGGCTAACCGCACCATGTTATTTTGGGAAGATCGTTTGGGCGCTAGTCACTGGTCAAGCATCTTGCTTTTGGCTTTGTTTGGTAATATTTTATCTACGTTTGTAGAAATCTTGATAGGGTGTTCTTAACCTCCCCTCTGGGTGAGCAGTGGGCATGGCCAGGACTGAAGTGTCTAAGTATTGATATAAGGAGGTTCTGAGTTGCCATTTAAGATCCACATTGACGTTCATCATGTGATGTTTCTTATAAGATAGTTGTACAGATTGCAGAGAAAAGCTAAAAACAAAGCAAATCAAATGTACATATTGCCCGCAGACATTCGTAAAGCTTAAAGGAGGAGGAAATTTAGTATTAACAGGAGAAAGAAGAAAAATTGGGGCAGGGTAATGACCTTGGTTGTGATTAGTGCACATTACTGAGCATAGCATAAGGTGTGACCTTTGAGTACAGACATTTCTCCAGGGAGATAGAAGGGGATTCAGAGTCTGCAAAGACGTTCCTGCCTTCCCTACTCCAGGGTGATGGTCTTTAATCTCCTGCCCCAATCTGGACCCCTTGGACATCATGAAATACAGATATGCCTGGCTTTATTTTAATAGAAGAGGCCTGGGAGGCTAAAATGAAAACTCAAAATATTTAAATTCTGAAGGGAATAGAGCAGTCATGTAAAAAGGCATCTTTTATAGCCACCAGCTCCTTCCAAGTCTTTAGCTAAAACACTTTTCCGGAAGACTCTAAGAGGAATTTATCTTCTTTTGGTGTTAATGCTTTCTACTTGTGCTGTGTGTCTCTGTGGGGTACACAGAAGAAAGGGATGGGGTGCCCGATGGGTCACCAGGGATGGCCCAAGGCTGGGGAGGGGTCTGGCCACTGGGACCTGCTTAGATTTGACCCCAGACTCATCAGACATCTTCGTTCTGTGTGTGGGTGAAAGAAGAAGGTTCACCAGGCTGGAAGCAGGAAATTATGGTGTATTCCATAGCACCAAATCAGAACAGCTGGGATTCACAGGTGGCGTCTACCATTGTGGCCTCCAGAGACAGTGGAGTCCTAACTCACCTTAGAACAAAAGGGGGAAGATACCACTTGTGTCTCAAGGTACAATCCACTTTAACACCCAGGTGGTGCGTGTGCTGCAGGTCAGCCTATGGAGAGGAAGAACCCAGGATTCTCACGTCTACCTGTGATGCGGTTCTTATCCCACATCAAGGGGGAAGGTGGAAGTAGAGGACAAGACCCAAATCGCAAGTAGATGTGGGAAACCATTGCAAGTTTAGAATTTTTGTGGGAGAATACTCAAGCAATACCAGGAGACTCAGCTTGTGGAAGTCAGAATCACACCAGGCTCAGAAACAACTCTATGGAACCCTTACTGAAACACCCAACATCAACAGGTAAAGATGGACGGATTTTCAGGAGTAGAACCAAGAGTTTCCATTGGAATTTCTAGGAAGGGGATTACAAATTTAAATGAAAGCCAGGAATGAGTATAATAGTACTTTTAAGATTTCGGTGCTTGAAATGTCCTGCAGTTTAATTAACTGTATTCTATTCTGCTCTGTTTTCTGCTATTGGTGCATGAAGGCAATAGTGAGAAAATTCCCCCAAGGATTTGGCAATGAGGAAAATGAATTAAAGGCGTGTTGGTTTTCAAGCTTAACTCTTTGTGGGCAGTCATCTCAAAGAGGCAGACTAGTGCATCAGGGCCTCCTGATGAATGGGTCTACTGGACGCGCCAATGTCCGGTCTCGCCCATAAGAAGCAGAGGCCGAGCAGGGAGATTCATGGAGACCAGCACTGGCAAAGCCTATGAGAACCACCCACTGCAGCTGGAGCAGCACTGCAGTATCACTGGCAAAGCTGGTGCTGATAGAGATTCAGGAAGGGTTGGCCAAAGATTTCGAGGATTTGGGATCATTGGCAAAACCATCCATTATACATTTGTTTAATCTGTTTTACTTTGATCTGGTTTGATGCTTTCTAGAAAACCTTTGGATTATTCCTTGGCTTTCTAAGTAAATTTGCCTACAAGAACAAAGCTCAGCATTAAAACTCTGCAAATCCACTTTCTGGAACAGTTATCTCTCACTGTAAATTAGTACATTTACAGTTTGATGATGATTTATGTTAGAGACAGAAAGAGCTAGTGGTATTGGGGTATTTTTTACAGTGGGATTATATATATATATATTATATATATATATTTAATTATAACTTTGCAAATTGCCCCTTTTTTATGTCACAAATTTGTTCAAGGGAGCTTGTCCCTGAGAAGAGGAGGGCCCTTTCCTTCAAAATGGATGTTATTGGTTTCTGAGCTAGAAGGTTGGGAACCCCATCTGGGAAGGCCATAGATCCAGCCGGATGATGGATTCTACACTGGGAGATTCAAAGCCTCTCTCCAGATAAGCAGTCCCTCTCCCCCAGGGTTGACACATTGCTCATACATAGGAACATGAGTAAAAACTACAGCAAAGACTCTTAAAACTAGAAAGTGGGGGACTGGGTGATGTGCTTATCTTGGAGACAGTGGAATATAGGGACAAGTTTCTCAGTAGTAAATTTGAGCAACAGCAGAGCTCGTGCTGGCCATGGAAGAGGCAGAAGGCCACCTCTTATGGTTTTCCTTTGTGGATGGCTCTTAATCCACGCTCTTCCAGGATGGAAAGACCACCACTTTTGGTGGTCCTGGCATTGAGCTAGCTGGGGGACAGCTCTTCATCGCCTCTCCCTCTTCCTATGTCCTGTTTCCTCACTACTTAATGATAGAAAACAAAGTTCAGTTGTGTCTGGGCATTTGCTGGTTTGAAGAAAGCATCTAAAGTTAGTTGTAGATTTTCTAAAGCTTTAATTTGTACACATATGAAACCTTCATCATTGGCTCTGAGAATTAAGCTTCGACTATATAATTAGGTTTCAGCACATCTACTAAACTTCTACCACCACTTGCATGGGGTTTGAAATTCTCTCTGAGGAATCTGCAATCTACTTAGCGCTGCCTCGTTTCCATATCCACAACAGAAAAGGCACATTTAGGATGTCAGCCAATCCACTGGCTTCCCAGCTCATGGCACAGGCCGGAGGCTGCAGCAGGGAAGTGGCTGAGTGGGGGGAGTCACTGGAGGCAGGTGAGGAGGCTGGGCATGGGTTAGACAGGGGACCGATGACCAGGCAGTGGCTGCATTTTCACACCTTGTAGGGACGGAGTAGCTGCACAGACAAGAAGAGTGGGGAGCAGAGGGAGACAAAAACCCTGGTTGGACTTTACCCAACACGGACTTTCTTGGCAGGAAGGGACTTTCTCCAAACATTGTGTGGGAAGCAGCCTGTGCTCCTTTCCCCATTTCCAGTTGGCACCCGTGGCAGGAATGGTGCCCCAGACAGCATTGTCACACGCTGGCGGGGGCCATGTGGTTCAAGATCAGATTCAGAGAGGTTCACATCTCCAGTCCTTTTGTTGTAATCCCCTCTGTGTGTGTGTTTCAAACCATAGCGTCCTGACCTTTGTATTTTCTGTTTTTAAAGAACTCAGGCAATTGGTTCAGATTACCAGCTAAATGCTTATGAAATTTCATTTAGGAGACATCACTGAAAAAGCATAAAAATGTCCAAACTCTCTCATTTAAAAACATCACTACATGCTAAGACCTTGTATGAGGATGTGTAAGTACAATGTTACAATTGAATTATGAAGCTTGCGGAAATAAAGTCCACCAAGGAAGGAGGAGAGATCTTTAATGGACCTTCCTGACCCATGATGTGAGAAACCAGCTCTAAGGTGGTCTGTTTCTAGGCCTCACTCTGAGAACAACGTGAGTACAGAAAGTACCACCCTCATGTGAAGATAATCTATCTGAACACAATTAAAAAATCACTATCTGTTAGCAGGTTCAAAACCGACCTCAACATCAGAAGGCCTAATAAATGTACCAGATGACACTTCTATAAATGGTTTCCTGCTTACTTTTTATTCCTCTACTCCCCAGTCCTTTATTCAAAGAGGTGTAAAAACAGAATTCTTGCCTTTGATCAGTTACCAGTGTGGGATCTTGGTCATGGGTGGATTCTTTTTTTTTTTTTTTTTGCAGTTTTTGGCTGGATCTGGGTTTGAACCTGCCACCTCAGGTATATGGGGCTGGCGCCCTACTCCTTTGATCCACAGGTGCTGCCCAGTCATGGGTAGATTCTTTGCACTGATCTGTTTAGAACAAAATACTACTGATGATGACATCGACAATGGCATCTACCATGGGGCATGTGACATTCAAAGGGCTTTAACAGGAATCATTCATTTACTTTTATAATAGCCATGCAAAGCAGAAATGATTATTACACATTTTTAAAAAGATATCAGAGCTGAGGTTAAAAAAGGCTACATAACCGACCAAGGTCACAGAAGTGGGAAGCGAGGGATGAAGTCAGGGTGTGAGTCCAGATCCCAAAGCCCATGTTTAATGAAGAGAACCTCTCATACCCCTGGTGCTGTAGGTGCTGAATCTGGAGCAAAGTTACACGTGTGTTGAGAAGTGCCACTGTTCCCCAGACAAGCAGTAACCTTGTCCTCTGGTGCAGACACGTAGGTGTGACTAAGATGTGCACTCCTACGGCACATATTCAACCCCTAGTTTTAGCCTTTCCCATAAGGAGGCCTGAGGAGACAGACCAGGTAAATGGGAGGTAAACTATCAAAGGTAGAAGGAAGTCAAATTCTACTTGCAACCTAGTCAAATAGGGCAGATGGGGCCCCAATAACTTGTGGACTTTTCATTTTAAGGAGAAACCAGAGGCAGCGTGTGAGAATGCCTCCACGGAGGTAGGAGATGGGCAGACCAGGTTCAAATCTCGTGTTTTTAAATCTCTCGGCTAAGTGATAGAACCTCTCTGAGCCTCCATTCCTTCCTCTGGAGGGTGTAGGCTAATAACCTGGGGGGCTGTTGAGCAGAGGAAACCAATGAGATTGCACTGAGTACGGTGCATGTAATGCAAACACAATTAATATTAGACTTTATCTATGCTGTTTTCTACTATTTCCATCAACAGTCAGAAGAGAAACTACTGTTGATTGTTATAGGGGGCAATTAGATAGAAAGCTCACAGAATATCCATTAGACTTCAGGGCCTTACCATGTGATTGGAATAGCTAGTCATGGCATTATTAATCACCAATGGACGGAGGCTGGGCTGAGCAATACTCAATACTAAGGACAAGCTTTTCCCATGTTTCCCCACCCTGCCAGGCCTACCAAAGGCCAGTTATGCAACAAAAGTTTATTTCATTCCTTAATAATGATGCCTGAAATAAGACCAGGTCTCTACTTTACAGAGCCTTGAACATAGCTGGGGCAATTTCACTTTGGTTCATAAATGCATACAAATGAAAACTATGTGCATTTTGTTTTTTTGTATCTCAAATATCAATACCTGGGAGATATAGGGAGAACTACAAGGAGATAAAGTTCCAGAAAAGGGTGCTATTTCTTTTTAATGTCAAAAAGTCTCTAAGGTGACTAATTTCCTCTCTAAATCTAAATTATGATTATTATTATTTTGCAGGCTGGGATCCCTTAGCTAGCCCCTGGAGTCACATCGAGTATCTGGGCCCAAATACTATGTAGTCCTTAGACAATCTGGTATGATCTATACCGGAATATATCTCTATTTGAAATATATATGTTCCTTAGTTTATTAGTCCAACCAGAAAAATGAAATAAGTTACAGCATCAGATATTGCTTTTCAAAGCCTGGAAGTGAACGAGTGTTTTCTAGGGACATTTTCCTTGGGGTTCCTAAGGGGGTGAAGGGCCATACTGTTAGAATCTCCATCCCCAGCCACCTCCTGGCTAGGCAGGGCTACCACAAACATCAAAGCTGCAGCATTAAAATTTAATTTGAATTTAAAATCCCTGACAGGGACCAACACTGGGGAGGCAGGGGTTAACCACGGAGATAATGAGGCCACCGCTGCCACCGCTGATTCTGTTGACAGTATTGTATCACCTAATGAATGTGGCAATATAAATCTTGATGAGGGGCAGGCTGGAGTCCCGGGAAAGGCAATGATAATGAGGCGGGCAAGAGCCCACACTGAGGATGAAGAGGAAAACCCAGGAACGTGGGCCGGCCTGGAAGGAGCACGCTGAGACCTAGGCCGGAAGGGGCTGAATGTTTGGCCTTATTTATGCAGAACGCCCCATATTCCACCACACACATTCCAGGCCCTTCTGTGTTTGCAGGGTTTGCAGGAAGCAGAGGAGAGGGGATGAGAAGCCTTCTATGCCTTCTAAGCCAGCTCTCCACAGGCCCAGCAGAGCACAGAACTCTGAACCAGGACAATTACGTCTCGTTATCTCTCTCTCTCCTCCTCTCTCTCCCCCGTGGCAGAAGGAAAACAGGTTTTACAAATCTTAATTATCCATGTCATCATCTGAAGCCTGGCGTTATTTCGACTGTGATTTTACACTGCCAGGAATTGCTCTGCCTAGTTTTAGTTAACGAGTTTGACGCGATTCATTTGTTATCATAGTCCTTTCCCAAATATGTTCCCAGGGCCACCTGATAAGACAAAGGACACCCCAAAATGCCCTGCTGTTGAAAACAAAGACTCCAGGAGGCCATTTTGGATTACAGCCTTGATGTGTTCCAAGTAGCAGGTAAGCATTTGAACAGCCCCTTGGGTCTCTACCTGGGGGACACCAAAGAATAAGAGTGTGCCCAGTGCCAGCACATCGGGACTGTAACAGCCAAGAATTCTCTTTGAGTTTGCAGAGCAAGGGTCTGACCAGTTCAGAAAGGTATGACATTGGGAAGAGCCCAGCCCACTCATCCTGGGGCAGTCTACGATTAGTTGGTGCTGGACCATCTGACAAGATGGAACTGCCTTGCTCTGCACTGTGTCAGGCTGGTGGACCTTCCCCCAAGTCTAGAAGTCAGGAAATCGATTTCTGATTGGAAGAAACCTGGACATGACAGCAGCTGGACACCTGACAGCATCTGGATGGCCCCACATACCTTTTTCTGGGAGTCTCGAATCTGGTGTGTGGAAGAGCCACCGCATGACTTCAAAATGTAGCTTTCTGGGCTGGTGCCCAGAGAGATTGGTTTGGGAGGCCTGCATATAGCTGCCTCCTAGTCTTTCCTTTTTATTATTAAAAAAAAAAAAAAAGTTCCCAGCCAGGCACAGTGGCTCACCACCTGTAATCCTAGCACTCTGGGAGGCATGTGAATTGCTTGAGCTCAGGAGTTTGGGACCAGCCTGAGCAGGAGTGAGACCCCATCTCTACTAAAAAATAGAAAAACTAGCCAGGTTTTGTGGTGGGTGCCCGGAGTTCCAGTTACTGGGGAGGCCGAGGCAGGAGGACTGCTCAAGCCCAAGCGTTTGAGCTTGCTATGACCTATGACACCATGGCACAATACCCCTGGGGGATAGAGTAAGACTTTGTCTCGATAAAAAAAATTTCGTAGAGAGATGACCTATCATATATTTCTGGCCAAGTAAAGAAGTGTTTTAGGTAAAAGTGGGAAGCACATAAGATAGGAACAAACCTAGGAAATCACTCTTTCCCATAGCTCCCAGCCTGGTTGCTCAAGGTGGGACCTGCTGGCATTTCAGGTGGGATCATTCTTTCCTGTGGGGCCATCCTGAGTGTCACAGGGGTTCGCAGCATCCCTGGCTGGTGCCACTTTGTTTTGTATTAATGGGGTCAGATGTTGGACTGGATGCCAGTGGCTCTTGCATGAGTCACAATAATCAAAAATGTCTCCAGACAATGCCATGTGTCCTCGGGATGGGGCTAAGAAGATACAAAGTTAGCCCCAGTCGAGAACCACTGGCATAGACAGACCTAGAGGCCCTGCAGTGTGGGGCATCTCAGTGAGGTCCAGACACTGAAGGACAGACAAAAATCACTGCTAAGTCCCTACTGGTTTATTGCAATCACTTTACAATTATATTTCCTGGGAAAAAACTGTATTTCAGCTGCTTTCCCCCTTTGGTTTGTGTTTTGTTTGTTTTTGTTACAAGCACTCTTTTAAGATGGGTGGTAACACCAAAGAGAATCTTGCATTTTGCATCAGCTTTGCTCATAGCTTCAATCCGATCTGGCGGGAGTATCCCCAAGGCCTCACCTTTGCACAGAAGCAGAGATGAAACTTGAACGTGAGCTCTGAGTGCTGCAGGTGCACACGGCCCGAGAGGGTCCACACACCCCACAGCCCCACACAGGTGCCAACCACGAGAATGGGTCCTCATTCCAGGTAGGGTTGACCAGAACATTAAAATAAATTCCTCTTTTATTAATAGAGGGAGTGTGAAGACCAGAGAAGAAGAATGGAAGTCCGTCGAGAGCTCTCTTAGCAGGAGAAAGCTCCCTGTCTCTTTCCCCTTTCTTTTCTTTGCTTCATCTTTTCTTTATCCCCCCCCTTGTGTCTCTCATTTCTCTTTCTCTTTCCTTTTTATCTTTTTTCCTCTCTTCTCTTTCTCTTCCTCTCCTCTCTCCCACCCCCTCCTTCCCCTCCCTTTCTCCCTCTCATTTAAAAATCTATTCGATTGGCTTGCCCAGCAACCTTACAGAAACTTCTCTCAAGAGAGGCCTATTGAGCCAGGCTCTCAAATTGCCCCCAGAGCCCACTGGATATTCCTTCAGATGTCTAACAAGCGTTGAACACAACTGAGGTTTAGAGAGACACAGAAATCAATACCGCGGCTTCCACCAGTCACGCTGAGGGATTAGTTGTCCCAAGGAAAAGCACAGACAGTTGAATAAGAGAATCATGACTCCGAATACCCTAACAGGTTTATGAACTAGAGAGCAGCCCCTGGCCTTGATAACCTCCAGTTGGCCTGGAGAAAAAGGAGGCTGTGAAAACATTCACTTAGCTTTCTCCCCTTTTGTATTAATGAGGTCAAGCGTTGGACCTCAGAGGGTCAACAGTGGTACTCGGAGGAACGACTGTGAAGGCCAGTGGGCAAGGACGACCATCTGAGCAGTGGCGCTCAGAGGCCCTGGGCCTCCTCCCGGACTTGGCCAAGTCAGCGGCCACATCCCTCAGGACAGAGGCTAGATCTGGAAGCGAAATAGAAAAATACCAAGGCTTTGGACTCTCTGCTGTGAGCAGTTAGCTGTAGACAGTGGCAAGTGTTTATATTTTAAAGCTCACGGACGCGAGCGATCAACATGGTATGCAAATGAATTAGAGAGAGGCTGTAAATGGGCATGATTTGGAAGGAGGCAAAAGCAATGAAGAAATTGTAATAGCTCCTCCGTTTCGATCAGAATGAAATGCAAGAAAGCACAAGGCAATAAGTTAAAAAACTGTTCACGTTGCCCCCTCCCACAGTTCACATTCTAGAGGCAGACCTTAGGAACAGACAGATGTCCCAAACACCTCACGTACACAGGACACTGGTTGGGAGTGGTTAGAACCAGGTGGAGCCAAAGGCCTCAACATTGCCAGTTTCAACAAAGGTGGGGAAGAGTCACTTTATAACTGAACCTACGGGTTTGAGTGGAATGAAGAATTAAAGCTATTATCTGTAGAAGTCAAGCCCCAAACCTACCTTTCTGTGAATTTATAGGACACTTTAGGTCCTAGCTGAATAATTCAGAAAAAGATAATCACCTCAATTATTTAGATGGCCATCTCATTCCCTCACACGTTCCATCTCTCTGACTGCGATGTGGAAAGTCGACGGCAATTTGAGTCCCTTACCTGAGCCGCCCACAGGAGGCCACCGATTTGGACGACAAATGCGGTGCCCTAGAAACAGGATCAGTGGCAACTGACTGGAATAGGCAAATGGATATGGAAGACCCTGGCTCAGAATCCGTGAGTGCGGCTCACCCAATCTGATTGAGGTTCAGAAGCCCCAGATGCAGAAAAAGCCAGCTGACGTGGGTCTTCAGCTTACCCACTCTGCTCTTGGCCCTGTGTGGACATCGTTTACTCCAGAAAAGAGGAATTGAGTACCCTTCCCTGGCAGCCTCCCATCCCTGTCCAAGCTCCCTGAGCTTGCAGGAGCGCCTCAGTTCTGGGCTGCATCTGGGATCAGGGAGTGGAGTCGGAATGTGAGTGTCTGAGGCCGCTTAGCCATCAGCATGGGGAATGACACCTTACAGACGTAGGATCAAGGCCAACGGGGAGCTGCGAGACCCTTGATCAAGTTTGCAGGGGTCATGGGGAAAGCAGTCCTTCCTCCCAGCGACCGTGGGATAATTGTGAGGTCAGACCGGCTGGCCTGGCATTGGCATGCTGTTTCTACCTGAGCGTGTGCCTTGAGGTCCCCCGTGTGTTTCCGTGTGTGCCGGTGGTTTTATGGGCACACAGGCAGGGTGTTGGCTGTCACCAGCCCAGTGGGTTCAGCTTTCCTTTGTGTGAACATTAATCTGCCCGATCCCATCCCCCATCTTCTCCCTGCACATTAACCTAAAATATGAGTGCACGCCGGGGTCTCGCCTGGGCTGGTTGCACTTGTGCCCACAGGATCCCTGCCCCCTTCCTCCAGCCCTCTTATCTAAAGCAGCGTGTCACTGCAATTTTATGGTCAACATTACAGACTCAAGCTCTCCTTTGAACCAATCAAACTGCACTGAATATGTTAAGGGAATCCGGGCTTTCTGTAAGGAGCCCGCTTCCCTAGCCTCGCCGCCTGACCTCTCTAAGAGCAGCCTCCATAAATCTGCCCTACCTGATGGGAGATGGGCTTTTTAGGATCTCTCAGGGTGCTTTGAGGTAGCACTTCTATGAACTCCTTGCCACCATAAATAATGCTACCTGCAATATGTCTTGGGGAGCGCGTCAGCAGCTGCTGTCCTGCCATGAATTTTTATTCTGGTGCCGTCTGGAAGATAGATTCCAGATTCAGCATTTCCCTGCACTTAGTGTCAGATCTCTTTACCCCCTTGCCCCAGCAGAATGACAGAGACCACAAATAAAAAAAAAAAAAACTTAAAAAAAGAGAAAAGCAGCCTAGGAAATTGGCCCAGGCAGAGAGAGCCGCCGAGATCGTGGCTGTGTTGCCATGTGCGAGGAAGGAGGCCGCGAGCCGGGCAGTCCTGGAGTCCTCAAGAGGGAAGCAATTCACCCAGGGTGGCTGGAGAATGGGGTTTTCTAGTGGTAAAGTTGTTGGATAGGAGGAAAGCCCACGTTTGGGTCAGTAATCCATTCTAAAGTAGAGGAAGACAAGTCCGTTTTCCAACTTCTCAGGTGGTCATTGAGGTGGGCAGGACCAGACAACTGGTCCGTGAAGATAGGACAATGGATTTGGAATTAGCCTAGAGATGACATCCAAGGTGCCTTGTTGGTCTGAAAGCTCAAGATGAGGAAGAAAGACACCACTGTAACTTGGGAATAAGAATCAGGTGACTGATTCCCACTGACTTCTACACCTCTGCTGATCTAGACATGATCTAGACGTGGCCACGTGTGTTTTCCTAGTTATCATCTCTGCAACATGAGACCACTGGGCAGTGCCTCAATGCCCAGGAATTTCCGCTTCTTTGAAATGCCCCAAGTCCCAGGAAGTTTCTGCATTACTAATTTGCCAGCCATATCCATTACGGTGAGAGAGAGCAAAGGAAAAGAAGAAAGAGAAGGCGACTTTGATATGTTACCATCTCATGATGGTAGATTATTTCATTTCATATGCTGCTTCCTCTTTGGCAAGGATAAAATTCAGCATCCTGGCAGGAAGGATCTATAGGCGTAGCTTCTGTGAGCCCCAAGATCCACATAGTCCCAGCTTATTAACTGAATCTCAAACTTCTTTTGAAACAAAGTTTGGCCACTAGGAAGCATGTAGGAATCACCTAGGCATCTTAAAATGCAGATTCTGGTTTAGTAGGCCTGCAGTAGAGCATGCGATTCTGCAGGTAACACTGATGCTATTGGCTGCTGGACCACACCTTAGGGAACAAAGTTCTAGATTCTACCAAGTTTCAATTGTGTACAATAGTGCTGTCCTACCCGAAAGGGTTTAGGTGGCCTCCCAACCCAAGAGAACCCAGTTTATGTCTTTGCTCTCAATTTTTTTTTTTTTTTTTTGAGACAGAGTCTCACTTTGTGGCCCTGGGTAGAGTGCTATGGCATCACAGCTCATAGCAAGCTTAAACTCTTGGGCTTAAGCGCCCCAAGTAGCTGTGACTATAGGCACCCACCACAATGCCTGGCTATTTTTTGTTACAGTTGTCATTGTTGTTTAGCTGGCCCGGGCTGGGTTTGAACCCGCCACCCTCGGTGTATGTGGCTGATGCTGTAACCACTGTGCTATGGGCATTGAGTCTGTTCTCAAAATTTGGTTGTCCATTCTTCATATATTTTTTCAAATCAATAAATATTGAAAGAGAGGCTCAAACATTGCAGTGGTTTGAATATTTACATTCAACACATTAATACTTCTAGTGCCCCTAAAGGGAATGGATCACCTCATTGGAGGTAATGTTATCATCTTTGTATTTGGGGGTTTTTTTGGATGTAAGACCTGAACCCCATGACTTCTGATCCCCAGGCTGCTAGGCCCTGCCCAACGGGAATCAGATTGTCTATGTGGAATGCTGGCCTTGAGTGGCAGCCTCCTAAATAATGTCCCACCCAGAGTTACTGGCTCATTTTATCATTCCTAGCCTGCTGGGGCATCATGACCAATTTCCTGGCTTGGACGTTATTGAGAGAAGAGTGTGAAGTTAGGTGAAGACGGAACAAAAATCTTCACTGATTTAATTACCATTGGCCATCTGGTCAGTGGCACCATGGGTTCACTTGACCCAGACCAGCTCATCTCCAACACAAGAACAGCAACAAGACCACAAAATTCATAACCAAAAAATGGAGATGACAACAAGGTCACTGACCAATGTATTTTTGGATGACAAACTAAAGTTTCTTATGACTAATGTAGTTTTTAAGTAATAAATGCAAAAACTTTTCATACACCCCAGCACCTTTATGTCTAAATAACATAACCAAGAATATAGCAGACCCTGTCCGTCAAGTCATCTGAGGCCAGACATTGTACACATGATCACTCATTTGTAAACTTGGCTTTCTGCCTGCTGAATACCTTTCAAAAACAGAAGCTTTCTCCTAATTGCCTGGGTTGACCTATATTTAGAAACCTGAAATATGCTGGTATAGTGGAGAAGCCAGAAAAATGTTGGAGTTAATCACTAAATCAATCTGGGCTGACCCCATGAGGACAGTGCGCACCGAAGGTTGCTGGTCAAGGAGCTTTTGGAGGCTGGACTGGAAAAAAAAAAAAAAAAACCTCTCTTGTTTCTCTGAAACTGGAAAAACTGCTTCTTTCTGCAAAAACATATTCTCGGAATAGAGTGTGATGTGTTCTAGGACAGCTCTCTGACTCTCTCATGCCAGGAACTGAGTCAAGGTTAACGTCATCTTGCTCTGGTATACTCTCTTCAGGGTCCCCCTGCCTACCAGCGGCTGTGGGGGCTACAGATGGAAAAAACAGAGCAATGTGCACCCTCTAAAGAGGATTCTAGCTACCAGGTCATTCTTTTCTTCCCTTTCCATCTTTCCTCCTCTTATCATCTTTTTTTGGTTTCTTCATATTCTGTGTTGTTAAAATTCATAGTTTAAATTTTCCTTAAAATTTTCTACTCACAATGGGATGATGATAATTTCCTGAAAGTTCAGAGTTTGAAAAATTGGGGGCAGGCAGCTGAAGTATATTAGGCGTGATTTTCAGTTTAAATGAACTGTGGGATGACATTTGGAAATGGGTACCAGGTACCTTGAAGATGAGCAATTACCTTTACGGGAACACTGAACAGAAAGTTCAGGAAGCTCCTTGATTCTAAAGGACCAAAACTCACCCCTGAATGGGCCAGCTCCTATGATTTCTACAACCTGTGCTAAATAGTGACTTGGCTTTGAATGCTGAAGGATTTAAATAGCCGAAGGATAGGGGGAGTTCCTAGAGCTAGTGGAGATAGTTACTGATCATTGGATTCTTGTAGCAAATACTTACTTGTCAGAAGGACAAGAAATGGAAAAACCAGGTATGCTTTTTTGAGATTTAGGTTTGGCTGTCTACCAAGTTAGGATATTTGGCAGCATTGCTGGCTAAATATTTATTCTTAGATTAAATTAAACCATCTGAGTCACAGACAACGTATGTTCTCGCACTGAGTTTTATGGTGCTGAGCGAGGAAATGAGGAAGTTGACTCAGTAATGCTGGAATGGGACAAATTGTGCATTTGTCATCAACTACTTATTGAGTATTAACAGACTCATTTTTGAGAAGATATACAAGTATGAGACATTTTTGCCTCCGGAAAGCTTAACATTGTCAAAATGGGACAAAGTGACTAAAACAACTAGAAATCTAGAGAAGTCAAGAATGAAATGATATGATACAGACCACATAATCAAGATAAAAGCTCAGAGAGGTGGCATATCCATGAAGGATTCAGAACCCCAGAGAGGCTTCCCACCGGTACGGTTTGTGTAGGAAACAAACAAGGGTGTCCCAAGGAAGTCTAACAGCACATGTTAAGCCATAGAGCCTAATGTGTGCTCACTCATGCAAAAAGACTCTGGCCCACGGCAACAGAAAGGTCCTATTTAGGGACTGTGGGAAGCCAAGTTTGATGGTCTTGGAAGGGACAGGTTGGAGTGGTATTCACACCTAAAGGGTGTTCACATCTTGGTCAGCAGTAAAGGAAGACATTGAAACTTATTTTTAAACAGAGGAGTGCTACAATGGAAACATGTTTTGGCAAATGAGGGAAGGTGCCCCAGACCCTCCAGCATGTGGTCCCAGGAACCCGGAAGATGAGATACCCTAAGAGAGAAAGCAGTTAGGCCCTTTGAACTTGATCAAATAGAAAAACAATGTTTATGGCTCACAGCTGTAACCATGGCACTTTGGGAGGCAGAGGCCAGTAGATTGCTTGAGCTCAGTGGTTTGAGACCAGCCTAAGGAAGAATGAGACCCCGTCTCTACTAAAAATAGAAAAACTTGGTGGGCAAGGTGACAGGCATCTGTAGTCTCAGCTGGTTGGGAGGTTGAGGCAAAAGGATCACTCTAGCCCAGAGTTTGAGGTTGCAGTGAGCTATGACACCATGGCACTCTATCCAGGGTGACAGTGAGACTTTGTATCCAAAAAAAAAAAAAAAACAAGGAAAAAGAAAAATAATGCTTAACAGAGAGACAAGATGATTTGGAAGATAGCAACAGTCTCTTGGCCTTATCCCCAAGGGGCCTGAGACCTATGAGGACTGGGAGAGCTATAAGTAGAACAATAGACAAAATGCACGAAGATAGCTGTTTTCTTAAAATTCTGCAAAACTCTGGGGAGCCTGAACATAGCCTGAGGCTCTTTCTAACAGAGACAATGGCTAAACCACTTGTGGGTGGTGGTGGTGAAATGGGAACATTCTCTTCCGGTAGGAAGGATACTTTTATTAGTAACACAACCCGCACATGATGATAATAAAAAACGACCGATTTTTAGTTGGTCTTACTATTGTTTTAAAATTCTCTACTGACCATGCAGACCTTGGCTCTCTGCACTTGGGACGCCTGCTCTCACCATCTCCCTTCACACACACACACACCCAAGGGAAAAACACCTGCACTCCTCTGGGGGAGGCAATTTTACCCCCAGGAAAATGTAGCAATGTCTGGAGACATTTCGTGGTGTTCCAAGTGGAATGGGGGTGCTGCTGGGGACATACAGTAGGCAGAGGTCGGGAGTGTTGCCATGAATCCTACAACACGCAGGATCATCCTCACAACAAAGGATTATCCAGCCCAGAATGTCACCAGCACTGAGCTTCAGAAACTGTTATAGATGAAGGTGCTGGTCGAAGCTATTGATAACAACTACATTCTGGAAACAATCCTTGCTTCCAACAATAGAGGAATGGTTAAAGTAAATTTTGGGTTACCATCTATCCATTGGACGCACCTTGCAGTTATGTGTTTGAACATAATTGAATGATATAGGAAATTGCTTACGGTCTAATACTGAAGGAAACAAAAAAGGGGGCAAGTCCGCCCATCTGGGCTGCTTAATGCAGTCTTGTGTGACCTCATTTAAGGGGACCAGTGACAAACTGGAGTGGGTCCAGATGAGAGCAACCCAGACAGTGAGGGGTTTGCAATCATGCCATGTGACAAAGGGCGAAGGAGCAAGGGAGCTACGGATGTTTAGTCTGGTGACAAAACACTTAGGAGAGATCAGAGAGCTGGCTTTAAATATTTGGAGGGATGTCTTGCAGTTTGGCTGATGCTGTTCTACCTTTGCCTATTACTTATTACACTAATCAGATTTATGTTTTCCAGGAGTTACTTTTTTAATGCTTGCTTTCAATATTTTGTCTGAGAGCCTCAGGAGTCATCTATGGGGTGTAAAGTAATCCTTACACTTCTGAGTGGGGAGGGCATTCTCCCTGGGGCGTTATTTCCCCTGGTTCCGATCTTTAACAACAGACCAGCACTGTAGCTGTGTAGAAAAATGATCAAACAGCACCTGGGTAAAAGCAAGTTAAAGTGGAGAAGAAAGTAGCATTTTTCAAACAACACAGTCCTTTTTTCTATGATTTCTAGTGTCAAAAAGTAAGAGGTCTTAGGTTTTAAAGAATTAAGAAAATGGGTACCTAGGTAATAATCAGAAATGGGTCAAGCAGAACATTAATATAAATAGTCAAGGGCAGCACCAGCCAGATGAACTGTCTGAGAGCCGCCCAGCAGATAAGGATTTCAATTCTAAGTGACCTGGTGTGAGGGGGGGACAGGAGATTCTCCAACAAGTCCACAACTCTCATACATACGTATTTTACTATACATCAGATGTAGAGAGAAAGATATGTTAGAAAAACTCCCTGTGATTTACACAGAGGATATGACCGATGGTAATTTAGGTAAACTCTTGAGCCGAGGAAAGGGGCCACATTCCCAAAAGACCTCTCAAGTCCCAGACTCCAAAACAGTTTTAATACAAGTATTACAATAGTAAAATGTCCTGAACAAACTTCCCAGGGAAATGGACAACGTATTGATTGCTCAGTGGTTACAGAAGTGAAGAAAATCTGTGACAGCAGCCAGAAAGTATTCAGAAAGAAAATGTCTTCACCCCAGCAAGTGGGGCTGCGGTTGGAACGATTGCGTCCCTCAGAAAGATACATGGAAATGTGACTCCCGGCACCTTGGCAATGCGACTTGTTTGGAAATGGGGTGTTCGCAAGTGTAACACAGTTACAATGGGGTCATGCTCAGTTAGGGTGGGCTTACTCCATTGTGACCGGGGCCCTTCCAGGAAGAGACGGGACAGCGACAAACACGCAGGAGGACACGGTGACAGTGGTGCAGGAGAGCAGAGCAATGCAGCCACACCGAGAGCACACAGAGGAAGGTAACCTGAGCAGCCCCGAGAAGGCCCTGGAGGGAGAAGGCTCCACCTGCTGATTTCTACCTCCCAGACTACGAAGGAAAACATTTCTGTTGTTCAAAGACACTCCATTTGTGGTGCTTTGTTTGAGTACTTTGGGCACCCTAAAAAACTAATATGTGCTGGAAATCCCCCTAAGTAATTCTATCCAGAAATTACCCTTTCTTCAACTAGGTCAGTATGTGTCTGAAACTCTCCAGCTGATGAAGAAGAAAACAAAATACGTCACCTGTTAATGACATACACTCACATCGGAGAAAAGCCAGTACTCAGCCTGTCACCTTTACATGTCACGACAGAAGTGGCCAGTGCAAAAGAAAGACTATCGAAGTATTTTTCGGCTAATATATTTGGCACAAAGGACTACATGTATATATTATAAAGCATGAAATTATAACAAATATGCATGAACTTCCACTGAACCCAGGAGCCCCTTGCCTCTGCCACGTGACCCTCTCCATGCCCACCCTCGGCCCTGGCCTTAAAACTCCCTCAACAGTCACACACACACCCCATACGAAACCGCTTGGCTTTAAATACCTATTTTATTTTCTTAAATAGTTTTATCTTTTCTGTTAATATTTTTATCACTTAAACCTATAGAAGGTCAATAAGCCTCACCCCCCAAATAACAACATTATGATAAGTAGTGAGTGTGGGAATCAAAGTAGAGCTCAGAGGTGCCTTAGAAAATGGCATACAGAGAAGGTAATACAAAGGAATCTGAACAAGAACCAAGGTGGATACTCACTGAGGACAATGCCCTACATTATAATTAAATCCAAACTATCCTGAGGTGATGCCTACTTCTACTTTGTGGGTTTTGTGTCTATATTAATTGTACACAGTACATTTCACTTTGTAGGGCCAGCTTCCCCTAAGTGATCACTTGTTCAACATTATATAGTTCCAAGTTCAATGGCCCCTTTCATGTATTATTATGATAATTATTAAATTGCTGGATTCAGATAGAACCAATTATTATTTAGAGTCACTACCTAGTATCCAGACAGAGAAGACCAAGGAAATAGAGCCCCTGAATTAGTCAATGGCTGTCCCTGTTTGAAGTACCTGGCGGCCCACTGTGCCTCTCTGGAATTCAGCTGAACATACAGATTCCCCTGCCCTCACTGTAAACTTTATGGAGGCAGAGATTCAGTCTGTTCTGTTCACTACTGAATTCCTATCACCTAGAAGACTACCTGACGCATCAGAGTGGCTCAGTCAGTAAATACTTACTGAGTAAATAGGTCCAGAGAAGTATTCTCCTCTAATCTCAGCATCTCCGAAGCCTCTAGCCCAGCGGGATCTCCGACTGGAGCCTGGTTGTCACCTGTTTCATTTCTGTCCCTGGGTGTTCCCTCAGCCTGTTCTCTCTTCGCCCATCTAAAAATCCTTTCTACCCCCCAGCTTCTGCCTATATCAGGGAACTACATCTGATTATTCCAGAAAACTGAATTGCTATAGATCTGTATTTAAGAATACATATTTTGACTTTGTTGACCTTTATCCTACTTAGAAATATTGACAAATGATTCTGTTCTTTCCTTATTGAGTGTCTACCACTTTCTGGGTGCTGCCTTAAGGAATTGGGGTTTATTGGCAAGAATAATAAGAATAAGCAGCAAAAGAATCCTCATGCTATTGTACAGGAGAAAGATAAGAAATAATTAAATTATAGCATGTGTTACAGGACATCAAATATTTTGAAGCAAAAATGAGAAAATGTAGACCTACCATTCAATCCTGCAATTCCTTACTAGGTATATACCCACATTATTAAAACTCATTTTACAACAAAGACATTTGCACCAGAATGTTTATTGCATCCCCATTCATAATAGCCAAGTCATGGAAAGAGCCCAAGTACCCAATGACCCATGAATGGATTAAAAATTGTGATATATGTTCACCATGGAATACTATGCAGCCATGAAAAAGGTGGAGACTTCTCATCTTTTATGTTTAGCTGGATGAAGCTGGAACATATTCTTAATAAAGTATCTCAAGAATGGAAAAAAAGTATCCAATGTACTCAATACTACTATGAAATAAATATATAATCACCTACGCTTTCACACAAGTGGGAAAACATAACTATAGTCTCAGAAAGCAGAAGGGAAGGGGGGGGCATGAGGAGGCAAGAGGACGGAGGACATTTGGGGGGATCTCACCTAATGAGCATGATGCAATGGTACATTTCAAAACTATTAAGAAAAGAGTATAATTGTCTTACCATAACAAATAAGTAAGCCAGGTGACGGATGTGTTAATCAATTCAATGTACGCATTTCACATTGTGTATCAAATCAGGATACTGAACCCCATAAATGCATTAATGTACACAATTATGATTCAATTTAAAAAAAGAAAAAGAAAAAAGTACAGGGAACCAAAACCGTGAGGGGAGAATCCTGGGAGTTATACTATTAAACTGGGCGTAAGGTTAACTTGACTGAGAAAGAGAAAAAAGCTATGCTGGAGTGAGAGCTGCAGACAGCTGGGACCCCTCACGTCCCAAAGCGACCTGGTGTCTCAGACCATCCCTGGAATGTTCTAGGGAAACAACACAGCAAATCATCCAACACAAAGCGAGCAAAGGAAGGAGTTGGAGAAGATGAGGTGAGGGAGGAAACAGATAGCCAGATGACACAGGGCCTTGAAGCTCACGTTGAGTGTACATGCATTATATTTCATTATGAGTAAAAAGAAGAGATCATTCTAGCATTTTATCCAACTCACGTTACAACTGAATCCTCTGCAAAGACCAAGTACCTCTTGTGAATCCACAGCTTCCGTGGAGATTGTCCTGTGCCTCGTGTAGACCAACCACATGACGTATGAGCCCTTTCACGCATCAGCATTCACTTTGCGGAAATCTCCAGAGAAAGCGCTGTGGTATCAGCCTCCTACTCTCTTACGGAAAATATTATTTATAAAGAAAGGCGGCATTACCTCCTGACTTAGTCTCTGAAATCAAGTTCCATGTGTTTGAAACCTTGCTCACCACTTATCTAGTTTCAAAGTCTCATTTTCCTCCTCATCGACATAACAGTAATAATGAGCCCTATTTCCTAGGGGAGAGGAGGGCGTGATTTTAACATTGAATGGGAAATTATACAAAAATCTCATAGTATCCTCTTGGAACAGTGTAAGAAGTCACTTACATCCATGTTATCGTACAATAGTTGTAAATACTTAAGGAGATGATCCAAATAAGCACCCATCAGAAGCACTCACAACATATATATTTGCATATCGCTATTATTGCTGTTGGCAAAACCAACTCTCAAAATACATTATTAAACATTATGCATTTTCAGGCAATAATTTAATACACTCCATTGTATTTAGCATGCAGAATGAAAATGACGATTACAACAATTATAATTATCATTTTAATCCAATGCACTTCAACAAAAGATTATATATTCATATCTAATAATGTTTGCAGAAAATTCATGACAAAGGAAAATTGCAAACATCTAGAAAGAATAGGGTCAGAGAAGGAACATAGAACAGAACCTTTCACAGTGATGGATATTATTCCTCTTATAATGTACATTAAAACCTTTCTTTTTGTTCAATGGACATTTTTCCTTCAATGTACTTTTTCCATCATATATATAAACATACACACACACATACATATATACCTGTGTATATAATGATATATTACTAAGATCATGTAAACGAGGATAAAATTATCCTTTTGCTTCCCTCATACACTCTAACCCTGCCCAATACCCACGCGAGGCAATCAAGGGATCCCAATAGAATGTTAGTTGTAGAAGCCTTTCAGGTCAGTTAACAAGTATTTAATACATTTCTTGGAAAACATATTCTAGGCATCACTGGAGTTTCATCACATTTTTGTAATTTCTGGAATAGACTGGCATCTTGATAAATTGTATTTTCAACATGAATAATATTTTATTTTCCCTCCTTATCACTTTGTGATGAGCAACCTACCATTTTGTCTTTACCTAGATGTTCCAGAGATTTTTCTCTTTAATTTAATGTCTAAATTTATTCCATTCTTTTCCCACAACTAATGACTGTATTCGGTTCATTTTCTATAAAATGTAATGACTAAATTAAAAAGGTTAATCAGGTTTAAATAAAGATGAGGGTGACATTTCTTCCATATTTGCCTGGCTCCCAACCTGCTCTCTGCTAACTTAGAATTCTGCCTTCTGTGAAAATTATGCCCTCTAAAAACAAGTGTTGTGAAAAGAGCCATATGGGGCAAAATTGAGTTTTGGCATCCAAAATGTAAGAATATTTTTAAATAAAACTTTATAATAGGCGAGGTAGCCATTCAATTAACATTTAGGTAGGGGTCACTGCTTTTTATTTGGATGAAAAAAAAACTAAAAAGAAAACCCCAGGAGAAAATGTAACATCTGAACACTTTGCTAGACAAAAAAAAAATGGGCATGAGACAGTAACATGAAGTGTCTCCCGAGTTCCATTGAAGGCCGTAATTAGCCCATGCTTCAGCATTTTGTACAATACAATGAACCACTATTTTACCCAATATATCTTAATTAAAAGCAAAAACACAATACAACACAAAGCTAGCATCAAAGAGGCGTTATTGGCTCTCACATAATACAGAAGATGGAGAAGGATTTTCTTTTCTTTGTTTGGCAAGAAAATTGGAACTAGGCATTCTATTTTCCACATAGCTCTCAATATAGAAGCATTTGTGTACCAAAAATTGCATTTGCACTGTAAATTATATGGATGAAAGTCACAGAGAAAGAGACAGTTTGTTGTTTTATAATTCAATGGTAGTAATGCTTGGGTCTCTCTGCTTTCTCTTTCACAAAGAAAATAATTATTGAAGGCTCGGTTTTTACCACAATGAGAGAGTTAGCTGAATATTCTAATGTTCCTGTTTTATATTCCTTTTTTTTCCATTGGGATGAATTGATTATACAGTAACATTAAAATATACACACAAAATAATTTTCATGTCACCTTAATTTTGAATTTTGAGTGCCAAAGAAAACAGAACAGTTCACTGTGGTCTGTTTTTTATAATTTCTTAATAAAAGGGAAGAAAACAGTGAAAGAAGTTCTATCTCATAAAAAATTATGAACAAATTCTCTCCCTGAAATCTAGCTATTTCCGTAATGAATAAAAGCGAGGGGGGAAGAAAAGGTGAAATGAAGGATAGCCAAATAGCATAAAAGAATCTCCATGTGACCATTCATTCACACATAGATTTTAGTAAACTTGAATGAGACAGTTGAAGAGTAAAAATGAAATCTGTGCTCAAAATAATTCATATGGATAAAGACAACCCAATACGTACATTAGACTCAGCCATAAGGCGAGCCATAAGGAATGTCTAAAGTTCTAACAACTTTTACTTTACATCTGATATCTAAGATGTTAATTCTAGCAAATTCCTCAAGGAATTGTATAACAGCTATGTCTTATCAACTGAAGAGCAAAATGAACAATGATACGCCAGCTGACTAGTGCCACACAGTACACTGAATGAATCCTTTAAGTCAGCATAACCTTAAACTCAGCCATGAGTGTTGGCTCATGCCAACTGCTCTTGAGAAGGGGGAAAAAAGAAAGGAGCTGTGGAGCTACATTTCACCATTAGTCTAGCTTAGAATCACTGAGTCCAGATGAGGAAGCAGGAAGATAACTGAGATTTTCCAAACAACATAGATAGTACCAAAGAGAAAGCAAAAACCCAGAATATCAGGTGTCAAAGGCCTTTCCTTTGTACCAACCCTACAAATGTTAGAAAGTAAGATGACATACTTTATAACATCAAACTCTACAAAATATAAGTCAAGTGATCCAAATAATCAGGGGGTTAGAAGTACCTAGAAATCAACACGTTCAACTCTCCATCCCTGCTCACAGAAATATGGCCTCGTGAACTGGAAGTCAGCGCCTGCCCTGCACCTGTAAATCACCCTTACGACAATTGCTCCAGCATTGGCCTATGGCAGAGTGGAAGAATATATCCTCCAAAACAGATTACAGGAAGTGGAAAACAATATTCTTTATTGAACAGATCATAGCTGATTTTTATCTGTGTCCATTGGAATAATTCTGAGAACAAAGCTAAAACTAAAGAATGGGGGATGGTGGACCATACTAAGTGTATAAGACATTTAGATGGGTACAGAAGAACTATGAAACTCAAGTTTCATGAATCTGCCTGGCATGTAGTTGGATAGTTATTCATGATATTGGCAATAATAGATTAAATCTCCAAAGTGTTGGATCTCATAAACGTGGCTAAGAAAACAGGATAGAAATTCACATAAAAACCAATTGATACAAAAAAGGTATATGTTTCAAATACCTAACATGTGAGTGTTAGATATTGTTTTGATTCCTTCATAATGTAGTAAATACATTTGTAAAGATATATTCTTCATTACATTAAGAAATCAAAACTTATTCAAACCATGGCAGTGTCTACTTCAGGTAAGTAGGAAAAACGGGTTGGGTATGAAGTAAAAAGAAAAGCAACAAGAAGAAAATTCGAAGTGAGAATTCTAAATAAATGGTACCCATAACCCACACAAACCCAGGAAGTGGTCTCCATTCCTACTTACATAAGTAAATCTTCCCCTCTCTCCAGGAGGAAAAAATGGGAGGCAGAGTGGGTGGAAGGTGAATAAGAGCCATTTTCTCCGCTCCTTCTACCTCCCCTTCGTGTTATACAACTGCGATTGAACCTCATCTGTCAGGAAAAGATTACCTTCAGCGGCATAAGAACACAGTTACCTCGAAAAAGTCCTTCCTGATGACTTACGTTCTGTAATACCTTCACTAGTGCTCTCAAGGGGAAAATCTTCATGAGACAGATTAAGTTTATTAGCATTTGCAATCAGTTATCATCTATTACATTTTCTAATTAAATTAAGTATCTGATTTTGCTTTTCACAACAAGCGATAACTTTAAAGGACCCAATTGTGTAAGCTACTAATTAATGCATTTCATAGCAATATCCTTATGCTCTCTTGATCTTAAATTTTCAGTTTACTGAATCTTAGTGCTACGGATATGAGCCATGTTAATTTTTTTGTTTTTTGTTTTGTTTTGTTTTAAACAGTAAGCCTTTTATGCCCAAAGCTTTACAAGATGGCTGGGCACACACTAGGAACTTAAAAAATATGATGAATATATGTGTAAACTTGGGAAACACACCTGTGATGAAACTTAAAATGGCTCTAATTTTAAGTTGGTTTTATTCATATTGCATCATTTAAAAGAAAATAGTTCCTTTTGTATCCTATAATTTGTGTATTTTTTTCTCTGTTCATTTGCTGTGATATCCAAAATTGCTTCAAAAGAATAACACTTGGCTTTATTATGAATTCTACGGTAGCTCCAGAATTCACACTGGAGATTTAAAATCTAGACTTAATTATATGTGTCCTGAATGATCTACTTGCCTTTATATATATCTGGATGAATTTGGTAAGTAATAACTTCCTTTCCCCAAATTTTAATTCAAAAATAATTCCTGCTTTTCTTCCTGGAGATATATGTAAGCATTTGGGTCTCATTCAGATTCCAGCCACAGTAAACAGACATTCTGGGACATGAGTTAAAATTTGGGTAACCAGAAGATTTAAATTCTCTAGAATAAAGCTCAAATATTTCTTGCATCTATATATTTTGTGCCTGATATTTCCTTAAATCATTTGATGTGATTCTAATTTAGACTGCTGGGGTTTCAAATAGGGCTTTTATGTTTGCTTTTTTGTTTTTAATAAGTGTATCCCTCTTTGTTCTAAGAACTTTTTTTCTCTTTTCATAATTTTATTAAATCATAATTGTGTACATTGGTGCAATCATAGGGCAGAATGTGCTTCATATACAATCAGAAACATTTTGATCGTACTGTGAGAGATAGCCCTCATAGCATTTTCTTAATCGCTATATAAAGACATTGATACTCTACATTTAATAAGTTTCACCAGTACCCTACTAAGATGCACCATAGGTGTGATCCCACCAATTGACCTCCCTCCACCCATCCTCCCCCCTCCCCTCCCCTCCCTTTCCTTTTTCTCTGTATTCTTGTGCTATAATTGGGTTTTAGCCTTCATATGAAAGCTATAAAAAAAGAGGAATTCTTAATAGCCTGTTGGTGGGATGCACACTAGTACAACCTCTACGGAAAGTCATATGGAGACACCTTAAAGAACCAGCAATCCCACTACTGGGTACTTACCCAAATGGAAGAAAAAGTTATTTAATCAAAAAGACACTTGCACTAGAATATTTATTGCAACACAATTCACAATAGCAAAGATGTGGAATCAACCTAAGTGACCATCGTTTTATGAGTAGATCAATAAAGTATGGTACATGTATACCATGGAGTACTACTTGATCATAAAAAGAAACTAATACCTTTTGCAACAATCTAGATGGAACTGGAGACCATTCTCCTTAGTGAAGTATCACAAGAATGAAAAAATAAATGCCACATGTACTCACCGTTAAATTGGAACTAACTGATCAACACTCGGGTGCACAGACGCGGGTAATACTCATCGGCAAACAGGAGGGGGGGAGGGTAGAGGCAGGGATGGGTGAAAACCCGCCCGGCACACTATCTGGATGATGGGCACACTTATAACTTTGACTCGAGCAGTAGGAAAGCAATCCACATAACAAAAACATTTGCACCCTCATAATATTCTGAAATAAAAGTAAAAGGCAAGATTCCTTACATGCTGTTCATTATGCAATGCTGACAATAGAGGACTTCCTAAACACCAAATCACTCACTCCCCGACAGTGCAGGACGTCACTGTGTGTGCCTGTGTGTGAATGGCATCTGTGTATTAACACTGAAAATTTTCTGACATCCACTGGTATCTCAATCCAAATTGACTTGAAAATGCTCTCTCTCCATTAAACGCTGTTAAACTACCTATCCCATGTACTGCTGACCCAGTGGAAGTTGAGATCACACGCTCAGTAACTATGGCTTAGGACCACTGCTCTGTCAGCTGTGAAGGACCGCAAAGCCTGTCCCAATGTATTATCTTCCCCCAGCTTTCTCAAACCATATCATTACCCATGTTCAATTCTGTGGCTAATCATTATGTTCTTTCCTTGTAAACGTGCTTGATTCTATTGGCCTCTCTTCCTTCATAACAAACACTCGGCAAAACCACAACCTTGGGTTAGTCCAAGTCCTTTTTAACTCTGTTATTGTATCTGTACAGCTGAATGTGACTGGGGAAAAAAAATGCGTGGCCAACTATCCTTCCCTAATTTAATTACTCTCGCTTTTCCAAAATGAAAATCATTCTTGCTGCTCAAAATATGGCTATGGGTCTGCAGCATCTTTATCATCTGGGAGCCAAAAAAGGAGAGATAATGAAAATGCATAATCTCTGCATTTTTAAAAATTCCTTAGGGGATTTGTATGCACATTTATGTCTGAGAAGCACTGATTGGACCTGTCTCTTCTCACTCTGTTCATCCCGGTCTGGCTTCTGAATATTTCTAAGATATACCAGGCACGCACGCTCCCCTCCAACACCTTTGCACGGGCTATGCCCTCTGCCTGCAGGTGTCCATGTGGTTAATTCCATCAGCTCCAACTTTTGTTCAAATAGAACCACGTGGTTGAGGCCCAACCTAAGCACCGTGCAGGGCTGGATTCATTCTCTTGCCACACGTGACTGCCCTTTGGGCTCTCCAGGTTCTCTTTCCTTCACCCTCATCACGTTCTAACATACTATGTCATGTTCTCCAGTGTTATTTACAGCTGCCTAGCATTTATTTTATACTTCTCCCTTCTTGACATGAGCACCGTGAAAATAGGAGCCCTTGCTTGTTTGGCCCACTGTTGCCCTCCAGCTGCCCAGAGCCCTGTACGTAAAAGGCAGACCATGGGAGAACAAGTGCCTTGACCTCTGCCCTGAGCTCAGGCCTTTATTAGGGGCTACAGTTGAATTCAGCTAGGTTGAGTGTTCTCAATTGTTCCCAACACGGCTGGTTCTGTGTAACAGGCTCTAGTCTTAGTATTCACGTCTACTTTTTTCATACAGAAAGCTACCCCCAAAGTGTGTACTTCTCTGACTTAATTTTTCTTTCACTCCTTCCTTTTCCTGAGACCCTAGTGTTCTACGATCAAAATGTTTCTTTATTTTCTGAACTTTTTTCTCATGATATTCTCCCACCTTTCTTTCCTAACTGAACGTTGTCTGTCCCTTGAGGGCAGCACTTGTTCTGCAGCGCCCTCATTTGGAAATGCTGATACTTTCCCAACCCACTCACCTCACGTCCTGGTTGGGCATTTTCCTTGATCCTATGAGCTGCTTCCAGACCACTGTTCCGTCTCCCCACTTGTGGCTCTGGTGCTGGCTCCTTTTTTCTCCCCTTTGGGGTTGTAACCTCTGCATAGTGTCAGCTTGCTCTTCCATGACTGTGGCATGGCCTACAGGGCAAGTCCATCAGGGAGCAAATTGGTTCGGCCTCCTTGACTCTCAGAGAGGGGGATTTTCCACCTCAGGCACCCAACTTGCACGATCACAGTCTTCATTTGTATTTTCTCAAACTGCTCTACTTGTAAAATCACTAATTCAAACATCTTACCATCAGCTGACAGCTTCCTGCCTTCTAGCTATCTGCTCATCTATTTCCAGTCCCAGTTTTCCACCGCCATCAGGAGGCCAAGCGGCAGCTCTCTCTGCGGGCTTCCTGTCGGGCCCATTCTGTTGCCAGTTCCATCGGGTCAGTGTCAAGTCCAGTGCCCTGCATCCCCTTGCCACTTACCTGGCCAATCTGCAAACCTGAGCGAACTCAACTAAACAGCTTTTCTGTTCTGTTTACTTGAACCTTGCTTAAGAAAAACAAACGAGTTTTTTAAATTGAGATTTGTGGTTCTTGATCACTTTCCATTCCCTGTAACAATTATTTCAATTTTCTGAACCCTGATGTTTTCCTTTTACACACCAGTCATTTCTGCCTGTAGCTACAGAAAGTGAACACAGACAGCACAGCAGTGAAACTTCGGGCAACTGGAGCTGGAGGCAATTTCAGGTCTCACACTCAAGTGATCCGGCGTCCGCGATTTCTGTGCGGAGAGGGAGTGTCTGTGCAGCAGGACTCGACTTGGGAGCCGCAGGAAGCGCGGTGCGCACAGCCCAGGAGTCAGGCGCGGAGCGGTGGAGGGGCGCACACAGGCCGGGCAGTGAGCCGCTGAGCCAGGCATTTTTCAGAGATTCTGGAAAAAGAATAAATCTTAAATCCCAGAATTGTGAGGTCTGTGGAGTAGCTACATGTTATAGAAATACCTCTGATGAAGCCTCCAAGGAGTCTGAAAATCAGGAAGCTCTACCCAGGGGGACTGTAAAGTCTCTACCATTAAAATTAACAACCTAAGCTGTACTCCAGCGCGGGCCACAGAAAGTGTGGGATGCAGAGTGGCCAGCAGATGGCAGCACTAGCTGAAGAGTGAGAGTCAGTTGCCCAGAGACAGCTGAGACTTTGGCCCCTAGCACAGGGTTTCCGAGGAGGCCACACGCGCGATACAATTTTTGTTATGTGTTCATAGGTTGATAGTTTTTTGAATACTGCATAGGACTGTTTTTGTAGTTTATGTGTTCTGCTATCCTACACTAATCCATGTATTTTCATGCAGACGAATACTTCACACAGCTTATTCCTTGAATGAACGAGCTGCACTTCACACAAGTCACAGTCACCTGCTGAAAAGTTTTACAAGCTGACTAAAGCCATTCGTTTCAGTATATTTAAAGAAAAAGAGGATTGATTATCTTTTAATATAATACTGCTACAGAACTCCGTAAGTTTATTGGTATAATCGTTAGAAAATATCATTATCCCAGAATTTTCAATTATGGCAAACGTTTTTGAGAATGTTATGGTCATTTATGAGAAAGTTGAAGTTTGCTATGATGCTGGCATTGACTGTCATGGAAAGGAAAATCACAAGTCATTGTATCAAAACCTTGAACAGAAGAGGAAATGAGCAGAGCAGGAACAGGTCAGCATTCAGGCTGAGGAGGAGCGAACTGGGAGCTGACATTAGAGTCACTTATAATTTGTTTAAAGTAGCAACAGTGAATCAGAAGAATTCTATAGCGAGAGTGAAGTAGGGCTATTATGAAGGGTTAATAACAATGCCGCTTGGCAAAATCTGGTTAGCCTTTTATTTGTTAGCTAAATTTAAGTTACCGGGAAGCCAGGAGGAGGGAGGGTAATTTGGTGGGACCTCACCTAATGTGCATAAAACAATGGTACGTTTCAAAACTACTAAGAATAGGGTATAAATGTCTTACCACAACAAATAAGCAAGCAAGGTGATGGTTACGTTAACAGTTTGTAACATTCCACGTTGTTTATAAATTCAGCACATTGTACCCCATAAATGCATTAATGTACACAGCCATGATTTAATCAAGAAAAGAATGAAAAATAAATTTAAGTTACAGTTATTCAAGCAGTCCCTAAGCTTTATACACTATTATATCTATATGAAAAAAAAGCCAATGACCTAAAATCTGGGTCATCCCTGGGGGTAAATGCCAGCATCCCGACAGACCTATCCCTGCCATCCTCTGCAGTGTGGTCAATCAGTTTTTTCCTACCCATATCACAGCCACAACAGGTCTTCTCCAATTGCAGCAAGAGTTTGCGAGCAACAGTTTGCTCCCTCTGCATCCAGTGGATCAAGGCTTTTGTTTCAGAAAACCCAGGGCCTGGCTGGGCTTCTTAGTTTTCCTACAGAAGGATCTCCTCCTTGCTCCAGGCCTGCACTGCTGAGAAAGGCTTTGTGTGGTTAGCAGGCCTGTCCTGGAGGCCTGTGGAGGTCCCTAGAGAAGTGATGGTGGGTGTGGATTCCATTATCCTACCCAAGCTCACTTTAGGCCTTCAGCAAATTGTCAGCATTTCTGCTGAGCTCCTGGCACCTGCTTGTGAGCACATGGCACCCATCTCTTCCTCATGTGCAGAACTGCAGGTCAGGTGAAATTCATGTCTTTACTTGGATTTCAGGCTACTTAGCTCTCTTGAATAAGGTCCTCAATACTATATGTGACTTTATCCAACTTGAAATTTTCCTGGTTTTTAGTTATTTTTAGTAATTATGGCTTCCTTTCAGGATTACTTATTTTTCATATTTTCATGTTCTTGACTTTTATTTGGTTGTTTTTATTTCCTAATTTTCATATTCTATTGATGCCATTTCTTCCTCTGTCTCTTCAGTAATGTTAAATGTACACAGGTTAAAGTGATTTTTATGTCGCTGTGTTATTTTCAGCTCACTGGGAATAATTTCATCTCTAGAATTGCAATTCTTTTTAATTGATTTTCTCAGTAACAGTTTCTCACTTATGCTTTACAATGCTAGTTGGCAGCCTTTCTTGGTTAGTTGACCTCTCTCTCTCTTTCTCTCTGCTCGTCACCTCTCGGTTCCTCTTGTGGACATAGCGCATATCTCATCTTCAAGCCAGTGGGTGGCCTGTCATATCCCAGGTCATGCAGTGGCCTCTTACTCAGCTCAAGAGCACAGCCAGGCAGAAGTCAACAGTTTTATCAGTCTTAATTCCTAATGTCACAGGGGAGTCTGACTATCATCCATAGCAGCATGTAGGATGCTTTTAATCTCTTTAATTTGGAGCAGTTGACTTCCCCAGGGCCTCTAAAGTTCTTACAGACTTTGAATCCCACAGGCCTTTAGCTTTAACCTTTCTTTTCTTTTTGAGACAGTCTCATTATGTTGCCCTCAGTAGAGTGCCATGGCATCACAGCTCACAGCAAACTTCAAATCCTGGGCTCAAGCAATTCTCTTTCCTCAGCCTCCCAAGTAGCTGAGACTACAGGCATCCACCACAACACCCAGCTATTTTTTGTTGCAGTTGTCGTTTTTGTTTAGCTGGCCCAGGCTGGGTTCGAACCCGCCAGCCTCGCTGTATGTGGCTGATGCCATAACCACTGTGCTACGGGTGCCAAGCCAGCTTTAACCTTTCTTAGCACTGTGCATTTCTCTTCTATTTTGGACCAGTGTAAATGTTCATCTTGTCTCTGAAAATAACTACCATAAGAGGGTTCATTGGAGCAACAGAACCAACATTATACATATACACAAGAGATTTATTATCAATATAGGGAATTGGCTCATGCAGTTATGGAGACCAAAAACCACAAGACTTGTAGTCAGCAAATGTACTGAGAAAAGTGAGTTACAGTCCATGTATGAAGGCCTGAGAACTGTTGGTGTGAGTTCCAGTCTAAGTCTGGGTTCAAAGACAGAAGACCACGTCCCAACTGAAAGGCCAGTAGGCAGAGAAAAAGAATTTTCTCTCATTCCAGCTTTTTGTCCTAGTCCAGCCTTCAGTGACTGAATGAAACCGCCTGCCTGGGGGAGAGCAACCTGCTTACTCACTCATTCTACAAACTCAAATGTTACTATCACGCAAAAACCCTCTCGCGGATATATCTGGAATAATGTTTAACCAAACATCCAGGGCTCCCTGTGGCCAAGTCAAATTGATATGTAAAGTTAGCTATCCTATCTACCCTACTTCCATTAAAAAAATATATATATAACTGATACAAGTTTGATCTGGAAGGAATCACTTAAAATTGAGCTCACAGTCATTTTGACTGGAAATCCAGACCAAATAAATTTTACACTTTTATTTAGTAATATAACTTGGATAAACTATACATTAAATAGTGTATGGTTAATAATAATACATGGAATTTTTAATAAGGTAACAAATATATATCTTATGTGTAGATATATATTGAATTTGCACTACCATCTTAACTGGAAATTTAGACCAAATCAATTTTACACTTCTATGTAGTGATATAATCTGGATAACTGTACATACTAGTGTGTAGTTAATAATAAGGCACGAAATATTATTTTCAAAGGAAAGAGCATATTTATTAAATGTGGGAACATATTGCAGCCCCAGGAATTTCTAACTATGTGGTAACTCATGACTCCTCAAATTTTTCAAGTTCTTTACAATCAATGTCTCAATTTCCTTAGTTATATGGTAGAGAGATCAGATAGTACCTTATTTCATGGGATTATTGTGAAGATCATGTAAGGTGCTTAGAATGATATCTCACACATAGAAAGCTCTCCATAGATACTGTCAATTATTGATGCTATTATTATTTGTTGGTTGTATACAAAATTAAATGGAATGCATTCAGTCACTTCTTCCCAGGGTAAAGCACGGATGTTAGACACAAGCAGTCATAGCCTTGCAGTCTGTGTTTCCCTGTACTTCTCTTTGCTTATACTGACCACCTTAATTGCAAACACTATGCACTAAGCTATTTACAGCCAGCCTCATAGACCAAATCTATGAAATGACATCAAGTCCCTTTATCGACATGCACACAAAGGGAATTTAAAATATATCATAACATGACATAGTTTAGTTTTGAGTTTAATGATTATTGTGTCATATACACACACAAATGTAATATAAAATGTATACATATATAGTTGCCATTTTAAGTATTGATTAGTCATTTCCAATGTTTAGTACACACTTACGCAATACACACACAGACACACGTACAATCACATGTACCATTTATAGTGATTTTGAATTTTATCTCATTGAATAAATAGAAACTACGAGGCAGAAGCTCCTTAAACTTCCTAACACGTTGACAAGTTTACTCATATCTACGTTCGTCTCCTTCCTCTTTGTTTTAGTTTCCAGGCCCTTCTATGTTCTCAAGGAACTTAACCAGTCTTCCCATCTCTATGTTATCATCAACCTCACCCTCTCTACTAGGCTCTTTTCATCAACATTTCAAAATTAATGTCCTCAATAATAAAAACAAAACCCAAAACACTTCCTCTGACTCAATTTCCCTTTTCAGCTATAAATCTATCTCTACCCTCCCCTCTGCAGTCAAACTCACATAGGACATAGGGTGAGAGTGTGCGAGGCATCACATCTGGCTGCCAGAAAGGGGGCTGGGAGGAGCTCATTGGAAGGTGAGGCTGAGAAACAAACACTTAACGTAATTCATGAGGACTGTTATTCCCTCATTCTCCACTCTTCTGTATGCTGCCTTTGGTGAGTAACATATAGAGATAAAAGGGCCATGTTTTAAATTCTTTACCAAAGTGAACATTTCTGTTGGGGGGGTCCTTCCAGGCTTCATGTTACCTCTCTGCAATTGCTTCCATAGGAGCAAAGATCTAGCACCTTCCACTGCTCAAAATGATTCAGTTAGCTTTGAGTGGCTATTACATAAATAGAAACCTTAGCATGTGAGAATATGGATTTAAAGTAAATTCTAAAAGCCTCCTTTTTATAATTACATCACAAATATCAATGTCTTCTAATATATTTTCCATATGACCTGCTAATTCAGGCTTAAATTCTCATTTGTAAATTTAAAAATAATAACTATTATTTCTGGTATCAAACATAGTACATTTACTTCTCTGAAGGAAAGAAAATAAGACACAAATGTGAGAGGGCAATTATCTCCAGCTTGAATCCTAATGCACTTAAATCATCTTTTGTTTCCTTTGTATTAAATATTTATATTGATTTTTTAATACAGTAAGGGACACTTAGCACCTCTATTTATATATGAATGGCTGGAAGAACACTTTTATACTTTCACCTGAAGTAGATTATTAAGGAATAGGCACTTGAAATTGTGTGAGGAAGTACTTTGTTACTTTAATGTAGTCCATAAATTATAATTGATCATACCTAAAACATGGGAAATCTACCCTGAACTGAATCTTGGCCATTTTAAATTTAGGTTTTTATTTTTTTTTTGAGACAGAGTCTCACTTGGTCACCCAGGTAGAGTGCCGTGGCGTCATAGCTCACACTAACCTCAAACTCTTGGGCTTCAGCAGTCCTCTTTCCTCAGCCTCCTGAGTACAGGTGCCTGACAAAACATCCAGCTAGTTTATCTGTTCTTTAGTAGAAACAGGGGTCTCGCTCTTGCTCAGGCTGGTCTTGAACTTCTGAGCTCAAGCAATCCACCTGGCTATCCTCCCAGGGGGAGGGATTACAGGCCTGAACCACTGTGCCTGGCCTAAGCCAGTCCTTTTTAAAAAGGCATTTTCCTATGGCATTTTCTTTCTCTTTTATAAAAATCTTTTTAAGATTTTTTTTACTTAAAAGAGTTGACTTTGAACTCTATTTTCTGAATCTCATTTTTCTCATCTTTTACTGGATGAAATCTTTCTTCTTAATGAAATTAATACATTCCACTACATATTTCTCTTCTTCAAAATGTTGTTCTCCTCTAAATTAAAAGAAAATCATCTTTCCTTGTCTTCTGAACGTTTTCTGGTTAAAAGTCTAATCTTTTTTCCTTTCTGAATAATCTAAATTTATGTTTTATGTTTATTCATTTACATCATTTCTTTTATTTGTTTATTGTATTTCTTCAAAACAAATATACACTAAATTTTATTCAGTCCTTGATCTTTTCCTCCTCTGAATTTTCATTGCCCTTTTTTTTAAAAAAAAAAAGTCACTTGTTTAAAAAAAAAAAAGTCACTTGTGTTATTTGTTTCCTACTTTGGCTGTTTGCATAGGTATTTTTTCTTTAATCTTCTAATTAGAAGTTCTTTGAGGGTAGCTTCTCTGCCTGGTATATTTTCATGCCTCTTGAATCAATTAGACAATTCTATTCAATGAACATTCATTAAGCACCTAATGTATGCAAAGCATAAATTTCTAGAATTTCCATTTGAACAGGCAGGCATAGAGAAGGAGCCCAAGGAGTCAGAGGTGGGACCACAATTTGTGGTTTGGTGGCATCTGCTGGTGTGCTTTTGCTAGATGAAAGGAGCTAGAAAGAGGCTAATGGGAAAAGAACTGAGCACAACAGGTGTGGGCTACTGTTCTGGCTGTGGTTAAGTCTGCCCAACAGCTTGTTTCACCTCTGCTTGTGGAGACCACCCGGGGCCTTTCCTACATTGGCCTTTGCTGTATGTGGCAATCCTGGTGGCCGCCTCATCTGGTACAGGGGCATAGCCGGTGTCCTGGGCTTGGTAAAGCAAATTAACCTCCCCCTCCATCATAGAAAGAAAAGTGTGACCCAAACGAAATCATTTCAAGTCCTCCATAGGATTTCTTTTCTGCAGTTAACAAGGTAATTTTCCCTGGGGCTGCTGAGCTGGAGGGTGTATCTGCACGGGCTGACAGGCATCCAGGCCCACATGTGAAGAGAGCCTTTCTGAAAATAAAGCTGAAGCAAGCAAAGATGTGAACAAAGAGAGAGAAGAAAGCATGATGACCTCTGTCCGGTCTCTGAATACAGTCGTGGTGAGAGCTCAATGCACCCTCAACTTCTCAGTTAGATAACCCAATAAACTGCATATTTACTTTTTGGGAGTTTGCTTGTTTGACTTAATTGGGGTTACACTGAGTTTCTGTCAGTTGCTTCGTAAAGAGGACAGATGATATTGAAAGGTACTCTGTATTTTTACTAAGAAATTGAAGATTGCAGCATTTTAAGACAAGTAGCAATGAACGAACGAATTCAAGTTCATTTTATTTTTGTTTCTACATAGCTCAGACACCACCCTCCCCATCTCTTTTGTTTACTGTTGCAATAATTTCACAGCTGGCTTTCCTGACTTTGGTTTTTCCGCCCCATCTCCGATCTACTCCCCATGCTGCTACAGACAGACTTTTCTAAAAAGCAAATACAATCATACTACTTCTTTGCTTAAAGCTCTCTGCTGGCCCTGAGAGGTCAGGTGCACAGCTCCTTGCCTGATGCCCAAGTCCCCCCGTTATCTGATCCTGCTCACATACAAGCCGATTTCTTGCTGCTCCCTGCACACCTCTCCATGCTCCAGCTGAACTGAGCTGCTTGCCTTTAGGAATAGATTGCGCTCTCTAGGGCGCTCATATCTTTACATATGCTGTTCCTCTGCTTGGGATGGTTTTCTCTGGAAAGTCTTTTATTATTGTGAATGAGCGCATCATAAGGCCTAGATACGATCTTACCTCAGTGATACCCGTACACTGTGAGTGGGAAGGGACTAGATCTCACAGTTCTTTTTCTTTCTTTCTTTCTTTTTTTTTTTTTTTTTGTAGAGATAGAGTCTCACTTTATCGCCCTCAATAGGGTGCCGTGGTGTCACACAGCTCACAGCAACCTCCAACTCCTGTGCGTAGGCGATTCTCTTGCCTCAGTCTCCCGAGTAGCTGGGACTACAGGCGCCCGCCACAACGCCCGGCTATTTTTCTGTTTTGCAGTTTGGCCGAGGCCCGGGCTTGAACCCACCACCTTCTGTATATGGGGCCAGCGCCCTACTTGATGAGCTACAGGCGCCGCCCTTCTCACAGTTTTCTTTTGCTTCTTTAATTATGCAGTAATAGGGATAGATAGGCACTCAAAAACTTGATAAGCAATAACTCACTCACTGAATTACATGCCCCCAGGAAGGTGCTGGATTCTGTAGGCAAATACAAACTTGTAGGACTTCTCTCATGTGACTTACATGGGAGAATGGAATGTAAATAAACTTTACTAGCACAAACACACATATATACGCACACACTTACACACAGACACACAAAGCAATCTAAACTTCCTTAAGAACTGTGTACATATTATATTATCAAACTGACTTTAGGTTTAATAACTGTTTTTATAAATTTCAAATTCTTAAATAATTACCAAAAAAGAACTTCAGAACCCATGTAAAATAACATCACCTAGATACACAGTTTAAAATAGTAAAACTCTGGGAAATGAGCAAATGTGGAATCCAGTCTTATGTAATAAAGTGCCATTGCTTTTAAATGAACAAAGTATCTTTGAAAGCATGCTATAATTGCTTTATGAGCACATTTGGGACTAAAATATGCTCATTCTTAACATTATCTCCAAAAAGTAGGGCCCATGTCCTGTAAGTATAGTGTTAATGCATTTTAAGACATGTGTTTTAGAAAACTGTCTTTTCAGGCCTTTCACAGTGGCTCACACCTATAATCTTGCACTCTGGGAAGGCCTAGAGGGTGGATTTCCTGAGTTCAGTAATTCAAAACCAGCCTGAGCAAGAGCAAGACCCTGTTTCTAAAAATAGCCCTGGCGTAGTGGCAGGCACCTGTAGTCCCAGCTACTTGGGAGGCTGAGGCAAGAGGATCGCTTGAGACCAAGAGTTTGAAGTTGGGACTTTACCTAACAAATGGAATCAATGTAAAAAAAAAAAAAAAGTTTGAGGCATTCAACCCCAGGGTGACTGAGTGAGAGTCTGTCACCAAAAAAAAAAAAAAAAAGAAAGAAAGAAAGAAAGAAAACTGTCTTCTGAGAACATCTGGGTAAATTCTTATGCATTTACATTCAGTTATTAGCCAACATTAGAGATAGTCTATAATATGCCCCTAAAATTGATTATTAATGAATCAAACTGACTCTATTCACTCAATGAGCTACTTATAGGGCACCAAACTGAGTTAAGCATATTGCAAGGTGGTTGGCATAAAGTAGTAAACAAAACAAACTAAATTAAGTCCCTGATCTCATAGGATTTATCTTCTGGTGGGGAACAGAAGAAAATAAAATCAGATTATAATAAGTACTTTGAAGCAAATGTAAGAAGGTAAGGAGGCAGAGAATGAATGGAGAAGGGAATGCTATTTAGATAGTGGCATCAGGGAAGACTTATTTTTTATTATTTTTTAATTTATTATTTATCTTTTTAGAGGTAGATTTTTTGTTATGTTACTCAGGCTGGCTTCTAACTCCTAGGTTCAATCTATCCTCCCAACTTAGCCTCCTGAGGAGCTGGGACTACAAGAGGATGCCACTGTGCCCAGCAAGACTTCTTTGAAAGTAACATCTGACCAGACATCTATAGCTATCAGGAAAAAGAGAGGTCTGGGCAGAGGCATGGATAATAAGTACAAAGGTCCTGGGTGAAAGATTATTTGCTATCTTGCAAATAAGTTAAAGGAAACAAAAGATCCAGAAATAATGACAGCACAAGGCAGACTGTCAATTGTATTATGGGAGATGTAAGTTAGTGACATTCAGAGAAAGGGAAAATAATTTCTGGCTGAGGAAGATCTTTGAGGTAGTATTTCTGGTAGTTTTTCAGTAGGTAGAGATGGCAATTTGGATAGTACAAGGGAATAAATCATTAGAATTGTCCTTGGAGATAAGTGAATAATATATTTTGGAAGAAATATAAAGAGTAGGAAGAGCTGTAATGGGAGAGAAAACTAAATAAAGATATGTGGGTTGAGAACATGTTGGATTTCAAATCCCAGCATAAGAACTTCGTATTACACATGATAGGAACTACAGGTTTACTGAAGATTTCCAAATTGGTTTGATTTGTTCAAGGCTAGAGAAAAACAGTTATAGACTATATAGCTGTATAGGAGGGATGGCTTGTAAATAGACTAGAGGTGGAGACCATGTAGATTGTGGTTAACTACAAACTATGCTAGTGATCCCAGAAGTCAGTGTCTGTCTTGTTGTTGTTATTATTATTATTATTATTATTATTATTTTGAGACTGAGTCTCAAGCTGTCACTTTGGGTAGAGTGCTGTGGCATCACAGCTCACAGCAGCCCTAAACTCTTAGGCAAAAGCTATTCTCTTGCCTCAGCCTCCCAAGTAGCTGGGACCACAGGCACCTGCCACAATGACTGGCTATTTTTTTGTTGTTGTTGTTGCAGTTGTCATTGTTTTAGCTGGTCCAGGCCAGGTTCAAACCTGCCAGCTTCAAAGTATGTGCCTGGTGCCCCACCCACTGAGCTATGGGCCCCACCTGTCTTGTTATTATTAATAACATCTACCTTTTTTTTGTCCAGGTTGTAATAAAATACTGCCCAGAAGTGGAGCAGGTAGTCTACTTGGCAATGCCACAACTCAACAGATTATTTGGCTTTATCTTTAACTTCTTTTAGAGCAGAAATATGAGCTGTTATTGCCCCTATAAACTCTATCTCAGTATATCATTTACATTTTACTCCTTTTAAGTAAAATACATATAATTTATGAGAAAATTTACAATAAAATTTCATCTAAGCATAATATTTTATTAATAGTTTTTCTTTCTAAGTCCCTTGGAAAAGAAAAAAAATAATATGTGCTAATCACCTGTTATGGGTCATTGGATTCTCCAAAGAATGAGTAATATTCTCGCTTTTTCTTTATTTCAGAAACATAATCTTTGATTTTTTTTTTTTCTTAAATAAGTCCTGGAGGAAAAAGTCTTCCCACTTAATGACCTTCCTGACTGAGCCTACATACCACTGTATTGAGGTGTCTAAGAATACAATGTACTATCACCCCCATAGTACTATTACCCTTTTCCAATATTTTCATTGTCGTTTCTGGGAAAGGAAATTTTAACATCACAATGATTAAGCAATGAATATATACTTCCAAAGTTGATTTCTGTACTTCTCTAGTGATTTCTTTCCCCATTCTCACCCAATAGATTTATTTTCATACCAAGGCTCTTTTGAGCCAGTATTTTCAGAAAGTGCTAATACTTTGCATATGTGTTATATTGAGGTCTCCTTCCAAATCTACAGATGAACAGACATATGTGGGTGAATTTCACAAGGGTTTTTATTTGTATGTGACTTTACTGAGGATTCCAGTATTCATTCCAAACAGTGCTTGACAAGGTGAAAGGCAGTAAACTCAAGCATACTTAATATCACAACCTAAGTGGGCACGTGATTTTCAATGTTATTTAAATCCAATCTCCTACATTTTTACTGATGACTTCATCACCTACTCACATGTTTAATATTTTCCTTTGTATCTTGTTATCCACATTTAGGATATTCTTCTACATGAAAATTAAAAGAAGATAGATTTTATACGGAGGATAGAAAGCAGAGAGGACCTGGAAATTACTCTTAAATCACTAATGATGCTAGGGTTATAAATATCACGGATTACAACAAATTGGCATAATCAGTTTTTAGCACTAAGCCCAAATGACCCTGTATACACATGTGCTGGTTGAATCAGAAGAGAAAACATTTCCCCTAAAATAATAAAAATAGAAACAATACAGAAGTACTTAACTTGTGTGCCAAGTACTTTACATGCATTATTTTGGATAATGCTTGCCACAGTCCTACAATGTAGGAACCATTATCTCCATTTTGCAGAGTTTTAATGGAAATTTAAGGAGATTAAGTATCATGCACTTAACACATTGAGTGCCAATTCAAGTTTCAAACTCAGGCAATCTGATTCTAGAGTCCAGCTTTTACCTGCCCACCAATGAAAGAATAAAATGAAAAGCAAATCTTCTTGCTACGTACTTGTTTTGGGAGATCAAATGGTATGGGATGGCTTAATTTTCTTCAGGGTGTTTGATTGGGGCAGTGGAAAAAATGCAAGAGAAATTTCGCTTATGGATTGTGATAAATGCTGTTTGCATGGCAATTCATTTTGTTAGAACTTATGGGCTTTTTGTAAGACTAACTCATAAAAATGAGGTAATAATGCCTAGCTGATAAAGTGTAGCTATGAAAAGAATTTTTTAAAAAACCCACAATGAAACTATTTAAAATTAATCTTATCCTATAAATAGAAAATACTGGAAATGAAAAATGTTCAGTTATTATCTTTAGGGTTGATATTAACATCAGCAACTGTAGATAGAAAGTAGCTTCCACAGCCTTGGGAGAGAGCTTAAGAACATATTACATTGTGCAACTTACAATGGATAGCTTTCTATAGGCATTCTTATTTCTTTTTCAAAGTTCTATATTTTTAGTTGTCAAAATTATATGCTATATCAGATTATCTTCATTGTTTAGCTCATGAAAGTTACAAGTATTTGATTAGGTACTTTTACTGATATTGGAATACATACCTATTTCTTAACTTTCCTAGGGAATTCCTGAGAAATTTCCAAAGGCTTTAGGTTGTTGAATTAGATAGACTTGGGCAGGGTAGACATCTTACACAATTTAGGTACCTATTTCAGTAGAATGAAATTTCATTTTCTTGGGAGTATTACTGAAATCTACTACATTTGTCAGCATAGTCACCTAAAGGCTACTTTAAAAAAAATGACAAGATCAAGTGAATTCTGAAATTATGTAATGAAATATGGTACTGAATGCCGAAGGAGTATGTCCTATTTAAGATTGTTTTTAAAAATCAGATCAGATATGATGGAACCTTACATTTCCTACTTACTATTATTAATTAATAAATGAGTAATATTTTAGAGCAACTGTATTTTAAATGTTTAAAGTGTTTTTTCTTTTACCTGATTTTAGAAATTCTACATGAGACTGAGAAGTAAGAAGCTAGCTCTTCATAGGTAAGAAAAAAACATTTCTCTATTTATGTTACTTATTTTTCACAGTGATTTTCTATCCGCGAATTTTTCTTCCTTTGCTATGAGTATTACACGTGGCCATCAATTAATTTAGTGGTTCTGCTGGCAGGGTCTGTCTCCCAACTCTCTGGCACTGCAAAATTCACAGAGAAGCTAGGAGGAGGTGGGTACGTGTAAACAAAGTGCTGTATGAGTCATACCCTTTGCAAAAGCCAACAAGATTAGCTGTGATGAATTCTTAAAAATCACCTCTCCAGCGGCACAAGATGTGGGCGCAGCTAGGAGGGAGAGGCCAGAGGCGGTGGCGCCGCGTCTGCACTGCTCCCCCCAAAGGGGCTACAACCGACGCTTCGACTGGGAGAAGGCTCTGCCTGCACTAGAGCAATCAGGAAAGGGGAGGGTCTGGTGGCCAGAGAGCTACCAAAAGCAGTAGATGAAGAGGCACAGGGAAAGGCTGTTGTCGCCAACTCGGCGCTCTCGGTCACCAAGGCGAGACGCCTGGAAGGCGAGCGCAGTAACGACGCGGAGAGAAACTCAGCGCGTCGGCGGCCTCGCGGCTCGGCGGCGGAGCCGGTTCTCTCCCACGCTCCTCGGGGCGGTTTGGCGAACGTCACTCGTGACGCCCCGGGCCCTGCACCCCGCCGGCCGCCGCGGGCGCTGCGGGAGGACGCCCGAATGCCGCGGGAGGAGTGGCGGGGGGGAGGGGGCGGAACTTGGAGAAGGCGGGACCGCCACCGCCGCCACCTCTGCCCCGCAGGACTCGCGCGCGCCCCGAGGCCCACCCCCACCAGGACCGTGGCTTCGACCCGGGGGAGGGCGTGGGGAGGGGAGGCCGAGCCCCAGCCCGGCGGGGAGGGACCCGCGGCTCTGAGGGGCAGGACGAGGTCTGGAGGATGGGTCTGGCTTGACTCAGTCTCCTGCACCCGGCAGCGCCGCGGAGATCGGGGTGGGGGGAGAGGAGGCTGCTGTGTGCGCGCGTGTGCGTGTGTGTGCGTGTCTACAGGTAGCAACGGCGGCGGCGGCGGCGGGGACCGGAGCCGGGGACGCACTGCAGCCACCTCCCCGCCTGTGATTTTCGGAGACGATTGCTCACTTAGCCAAGGATCTGTAGCTTCGGGGGATCTCGTCCTCTTCATTTCCACGATCATAGGTGTCTTCCAGGTTCAAGTGTGTGTTTCGGGTATTTGATTTTTAATTTTTTTCTTCTCCCTTTCCATCTTCTCGGGAATTCTGCATATTGAAGCAGGTGGCTCCGGGTACGAAATCTTCGGATACATTTGGCTTGCCAAGTTTTGCTCTTCCCCATCCCCTCCCGCTTTCAGAAGCATCTGTGGTGCTTTTCTTTTTGGATTCACGCGCAGAGGACGCCTGTATGTTTCCATGCCGGCCGCATACAGATAAATACACACTCGCGTGCCCGGGCTCCCGGTCTGCGGCTCTGCTCAGCGGAAGCGGAATGTGTTGGCGCCCATGGAGAACGAGCACAGTATTAACATTCTTTTCAGCCTGTTTTTGAAAAAGGGGAGGGAGCGTGGAGGATTGTTTAACAGTCGGCCATCGTTTGGCTGCACACTAAACACCGCGAAGTATTTACGGTTGCAGAGCAGGTGCGAGCGGGGCTTAGAGAGAAAGGTAAGGGGGCCGCCTGCGTCCGCCCGGCTGGCGTCGGTCTCCGTCCCTGGGGTTGCCAACAACTTCCCACTCCCTGCCTCTCCCTGCCTCCTCCACCTCCCACCACCCTGCCCGGCTCGCTCTGGGTAAACTGAACCCTTTCCCAGTTCCGTGGGGCTGCGGGGGAGGGGCGCTGGATGGTACGGTCTCTTAGCGCGTACATGCTTCTCTTTCCGGTCACTTAGCTCCGTTTCCCCATCCTCCTTTTTTTAGTGTGTTTATGAAATAAATTTTATCCTTAAAAAAATTTTGCCTAGAAACTGTTCTGAACATCTCTAGGGTGCCAAGACCCCCACTCTAAAGCAATAAAAAATAATGAACTTTAATGAACCGGGTAGTTTCTTTGGCATTAGGGTTCCTGGAACCTCCCCCCAACCTTTTTTCCCCAAAGAAAGAGAACCAGCGTACCAACCAGTAGCTGGGGAGGAGTCCGCGGTGGAGGAAATTCAGCTTCGGTCTTTTCTTACGGCCAATTCATTTTACACGGAGGGAAATTTACCAGAGTTGAGCGAGGCGGACCTGAGACCAGCGCAGGAAGAAACTCCAGGACTCAATCCCCTGTCAGTCCCTTTACCACGCGCCCAGTGCCGGCTTAACTTCCCGGTGCTGGGGATTTTTACGTTTTTCAGACCAGACCCTTTGGGAAGAAGAGGGAACTTCCCTTATTTTTTTCTCCCCTCCTTCTAACCTCCTTCCCCCGCGCGCCGCACCTCCCGCCCGGCGGTTTGTGAATTGCTGGTCTCCCCCCGCCCCCGTGGGCGTCCTCCCCGCGCTGCGCTCGGGTCCCTCTGTCCTTTCTTCCGCGGCGTTTGCAGAGCAGATGCGTCTCCTCTTTTCTAGGGCTCACTCTCCCGCCCCTCTTCTCACCCCCGCGGGTCCCTACTTGCCCCAGCTCTTCCGGGTGCTCCTCCCCACCTCCCCGGCTCCCCGCCGCGAGCTGACCCTTCGATCCTCGGTCCGGGCCGTGGCCGGCGAGGGGCGCGGGAGAGCGCGCCGGGGCAGCCAGCGCCAAGCGCGCCGAGCTGGCGTGCGGAGACGCGGCAGGAAAGGCGAGCCGGGGACAGGCCGAGAGAGCCTGTCCGAGCCGGAGGGACCCCAAGGAAAGGGAGCAGCGGGCGCGCGGGCTGCCCGGGTCCCGGAGGAAGGGCGCAGCCGCTTCCAAACCTTAGAGCGGCGCCCAGTCCCTGCAGCTTTCACCCGGCACTGTGCCCCGGGACTACAGAGACCAAGAGCTTGAAAATCCACAGAGAGGTACAAAGAGAGCGAGCACAGATTACGAGAAAGCGGGGCGGGTTTCCTGGCGAACACGGAGGCTGAGCAGATGGAGGAACAATGCTTCCTCCAGAAGCAAGCCCGCGCCTGAGCCGCGGCGGGCGCCCGGGGCTGCCTCCTCCGGCTGCTTCTCGCCCGGGGCCCCCAGCCAGTGCCGGGGGTGGTTCCGCCTCTTAGTTTGACAGGGATGAGAAAGTTGCTCTTCTTCCCCAGAACGTGGCCTGCGAAGCGTTTTTCAGAACTGCGTGGTTCAAGTCAAGATGTCACTCCCTAGATCCCCCGCGTTGAGCAACTAATATTACGCATTTTGGGCAATAAACTCTCCGGGGAAGGGAAGGTAGTACAGACGTTCAGAGGTTCTCCACTGACCCCTGCTTGCCTCAGCACAACGCCTTGTGAGTAGACATGAAAACCCACCTGCAGTGAATTTAAAAATTTTAGGTTCGTATTTTTGAAGTGGGAACAATTTGTTCCCGAGGAGGTTGTTAGTGTGTCATAGAGATGAGGAATATTGTGTGTCCAATATTTGATTCATTTGTGATTGTTCTAAATCACTACCTCTTGGCCTCCACAAGGTATTATACTATTTCTTTTCCCATACCCAGGGCCATAGGGACACATGCAGGACTTGGGAAACATGAATTCAGATGGTTAACCCTGTATCTATTATTCTGCATTTTTACAGGTAGTTAGTTAATATACTAATTTTTCCTTTTTTATACTGAAACTATAGTAGACTATTTTTGCTTCAATCGAGTTCTTATGCTATACATGAAAATTAGAGTCTCGATGTATTTCTCAAAAATTAATTCTGCTTTATTATTAACGGGATTACAGATACAAGAATGTCACTGAGGAAAGGTGTGTGTACCAATGTTTGAGTATATAACCTACCAAATTTCTCAGCTTTCTATCAGTCATTGTAAACTGATAGAACATTAGCTTTTTGAAATGAGCTCAGAAGCAAGAGCCATTCATGTATTTAAAATATTAAATGTTAAATACAGAAAACCACTAAATTTACTGTGCCCTTGGCAGAGAATGAATCTGAGTCTATTTGCAAGGCCAAGTGATTCAGTGAATGTGGAAGTTAATCATTACTTAGGCCTTCTGATTACATGGTTTGATTAAAAGAAGTAACTGTTCTCTGTAAGCTTGGTATTCTACAGTTAGTCTTTCCAATCCTCTTAACATAAACAGAGATTGAGGGGGTCAGTCTTTCAGCAGACTGTCCAGAGGTCCTGCGGTGTGTGGTAAGGAAAGCTTCTTCAGTTCCCTCCTTCCATCCCCAGAGTAGTTTCTCTCAATCTTTTCTTTATTCTCCTGGTGAAAATTTCAATTTGTATTTAGTTATAACGTATTTTCAAATATAAATGTCTGAATTGTTTTGAAGGTGAGTGTGGAGTATACACTCGTGGTAAACTGGCGATGCCATTGGCTCCATGTGCAGGCCTTGGAAGGCTTGGTGACCCGAGGTGTCCCTGAGGCACGCTCTAAAATCTTTTCTAACTCTGAACTTCTCATATTGTCTTCCACTTACACTATTTCACATGGTTATTCAATGGTAGGATTTATACCTCCTTTCAAATTTTCTTAAATTAGCTACTTAGGGTTTTTAAAAATTAGGATAATTAAGTAGCCAGAACTAGCGAATACAGGTATAAATCAAAGACCTGTGTGGATTTTTAAAAAGTTTCCACATAAATTGTAATGTTACTGACAACTTTTTGTTAAGCAATAGTAATACAGATATGGCTACGATTGATAAATATCTCTCTGAGTGAAAACAAATAATTTTTAACATTTTAACTAGGGTTTTTAAAAAATTTTTACACAAAGGAATTATTTCAGGAATTACCTAAAAAATTTTAATTTGTAGTTGTTTAAGTAAAACACAATTGGAATTAACAGTATTGTTACAAACTGCAACAGCTTAACAACATACTTTTGCCACATTATAAGGATTTTTTTTTTCTTAAGTGAAGAATGAAATAGAGGACTGGTCTTGTGGATCTCTCATTAGCAATGGCCCGTGGTTCCTTATAGCCTGTGTGCTCTTGTCCACAACCCTAGCAACATTCAATTTATTCCCCAACTTCCTTGTTTAGGTTGAAATACCCTCCACTTGGCACTCCTCACCAATTTGCTCTTAGCCATTCACAAGGCCCTCATTATATTCCCAAACACTCATACTATTTCAGGTTTCTGTATTTTGCTAATGCTAAGCTTTCTTCACGGTCTGTACCCCAACTCCTTCCTTAGTTCCACACGTTCACACCAAGGGTAGAATAGCATAGCATTTTAGTTCCTGAGGGTGGCTTTCTATGGAACCCTCCACCACCCTGCTTTCTTCCTGCGTCCTTCCTGTGGGCTGCCACACGTTATTCACACCAGGAGTAGCCCACCTTCCACACTCCTGATGGCTGGCTTCTTCCCAGGGTACTGCGTGGCCAGCGGTCACAGAACATGTCCTTTCATTCAGAAGGCTTAGCTCCAAGTCTGAACATAATGTAGATCATAAATGAATAATAAATGCATTACTTAGAAAAATATTGGGCTATGAAGTAGCAGAAACCTGGCTAACAGTGGATTAAACAAATAAGGCTTTATTTATTTCACAAAATAAAAAGTCGAGAGAAGACTGTTGCTTAATCAGGCTTCTTCTTTCACGCCGTGCAAGTTCTTACTGTCACAAGGTCACTGCTGGGCCTCCAACCTTGTGTTCATTTCAAGGCCCAAAAAGGGGAGGAGAAAAATGTAACAGAGTATTCTACGTCAGGATTTCTCCGCTTTGGCACTAGGGCTGGGTAAGTCATTTGTGGCTACTTAAGTCTCTGCATTAGTTGTGGGGGACATTGTAGGATGTCTCTATCCCCCCAGGGATGCCAGTAGCGCCAGCCCCATGCCTAGGCACGACTACCCAGATCTGTCCAGACATTGCCAAAAGTCTCTGAGGGAACAGTTGCCTCAGGTTGAGAACCCTACTCTGCAATCAGCAGGAAGGAAATTCACCATTTCCTACTCCCCTTTTTTCTTTACATTGTGGTGGTGATGAGGATCTTTTTGGGATTTGCTTAATAAATAGTGGAGGATCGGTAATGAGATTTTAAAAATGAGGGAGGAGGAGGGGAAGAGGCCCAAAAAACCTCTGACATGTGCTGTTTTGTGGTGCAGAAATCCTCCCGATAGCCTTCTCATATCCCCCCACACTGTGTCAGACGGCCACTTCTAGGTCCCTTCGAGGTTGCGAGATAAATTTTTAGTGTGCCATTTTGCTTTCTACCTTGAGCAAAATCAGAATCTGAAGAAAAAAGAGGGGGAAATGAATGGGTTTGAAAACTAGTAGTGTTTCCCAGGATGGCAGAGTAAATGAATATGTAAAATCACCTAAATAATTCAGAAAGGAGAAAAAGTAAAGACAAGTCATAGACGAACATTTCACATGCTAAATGTGGATAAAATAACTATGGCGCTACTATGATCTTTTTTTCCTTTGGATGAGATTTTATTTAAGAAGTAATTGGGCAGAATGGAGGCCTCTTGCTCCTTCTCACATTTTCCTTTCCAGAGGGCACCCCGTTTCCTCCAGTCTGTTGAGTAGAGCAATAGGGTTTGCTATTGATGCTTGCAAATTAGATAGCGGTCAGTCATGTGAGAAACCACAAAGGAGACAGAAATTCACACCTGTTGTTTTAATAGTCCTTTCTAAAGCTGGCCTTTAGAAATGTATCATGTGCTATTGAGGGGTTAGGTAGAATAATGGTTTCTCGTACAGATGTGTTAGCATGAATTACAGCAACTTTAGGCTGGGTTGCTCAACCTAAATTCACCTCCCTATGGTAATGAGCACTACTGGGTTCCATTACAGGGAAGGGTTCTGCCTTACAAGCATACACGCACATTGCTGTGTGGATGGCCAACAATTGTGTCTGATTACAGCTTTTTCCCTTTTACACTTGTCTTCTGTTCTCTGTAAGTTTGTTGAATGACAATATTTGCTCAATTCTGTAGAATATAGAAACATAAAAGATGATATCTGTTAGGATGCTTTTGCTTATAGGTAACAGAATGGTCAATTAAAAACCCTAACCAAAAATTACATTCATTTTTGCACAGAATAAGGACTCTGGAGGTATGCTGATTCAGGGTTAGATAACTCGGCAGTCAAGATGCCTGGCTGTGGTACAACTGCACTCCAAATCTCTTGTCTGCCCATCTTAGAAAAATAAGATAAACAATGTGGCTATCAAAGAGCCAGACCTCACCTCTTCACACAGCCTCACTCAAGGCAAAAAAGAGAAAGCAATCTTTTTCTCATGGGCATATCTCTTTTTATTAAGAAAAATACTTTTCCTAGAGCTATCAGCAAATTTCCCTTTATGCTTGTTTGACTAAAACCATGCCGTATTTCAGTACTAACTAACGACTGGCAAAGAGACAGTGCATTGTATGGTTGGTTTTGATTAGTCACGTCTGGTCCCCGGGGGTCTGGAGAGGCCAGATCTGCTTTCCCAGTGCACAAGGCTGCCTCACCCTTAAATTAGAGCTCTGTTAACTGAGTGGAAGGAGACAGTAGCTGGAACCCAGGGCACCTGACAGAGTGTTCCACAGGAAATGACTGACCTTCTCAAATCTCTTATAGCAAAGGATGCCTGTGTGAAAATTAAATGCCCAAGAAATAATTAGTCTTTGAAGCCATGAATACAGATGATATACACATAGATATTTATTGAGACGCATACTTCTGATATGAAATGCATGAGTTCTTGCTGTTGCAGAGTTGTTGGTTTATTGTAATAGTACCTGGAGAATTGGAAAATGTAATAATGTGTTCTTGCATGTCTAAATTAGAAACCCTGCCTTGTCGATTCATACCTCTATCTTCTTATATAGATCACAGTTAAATCAGAACATGTCCTCCCTACACCACAGGCCGTGTATCCTCTGCTATGTTTGCCCCATGATGTCAGCGTCATAATTCAGGGTAGTAGGAGGAAGGACTGAAGCCTTTGACCAGTTACTCTCATGAAGGACTTGCTTTCAGCTGGGCCCAAATAAAAACTCTGGCTGTTTTTGATAACATTTATTTACTTGGAAGGTCCAGGGAAGGAATCTAATTTTCAGTCCACTAAGAGTGAGCATTTCTCTCATTGAACATTATGACTTTTTTTTTTTTAACAAGGAAAGCTTTATTCCCATTTTTTTGCCTGACTTCACGTGAGCTCAGAGACAATTTTGTGCTCAATTGAAAGCGATGTCCTTAATCATTTTCTTTTACCCTGCTTTATTGTTTGAATCCATTTTTTAACTTTCACTTTGTTTCAAGATTTGATTGTTTGGGGGATTTTTGTCATAAGCTGCTTCCAATTATTTTGTGGAAGGAGGAAGAATATAACAAACACAAATACAAACATATGGGTGCTGTCACACATCACTCAATAAATGTCTTTTTCCTGAATAAATATGTGTTAGTAAATTCAACGCTCTTATATTCCATAAATGCTGAGTTTATGGTATGAGAGGTGCAGTAGGTATAATGTGGGGCAGTAGGATTTGGGGAAAGGAGATACCAGTAGTGTTTGAGTGGTTTTGCCGGAGAGGCACATTGAAATTTGCAGACAGGTGAGAAACTAAGGCATTGTAGGTGAGAGAAAGTATGAATAAATGGAAATCCTTCTGCTTAGATAGCTTTATGAATAGATACCGATTGTTTCAACTTTTTCCCTCTAGTCTTAGAATTTTAATAACCTCATTGCTACACAACAATTTTTTCTTAAGTTATAAGGGAACAGATAAGCTTAAAACCAGAGCCACAGTGCTAAAGAACCAGGAGCTAGGAAGAGAATGAGTTTGTATCTCTCTTTGTGTCAAAGCTACTTTCATGGTAGACATGGGCTCTCTAATGGGTTCACCTTCAGCAGTTGGAATGTGCTTTCCCAGCATCTCATTACCCTGTGGCCAATGCCCTATTTCCAGGCTCCACGCCTCAAAGCTGTTTACACCACAGCAACCACCTCTGAACTGTGCTCCTCGCCTACAGGGGAACTGAGTTTTGAATCAAACTTACAATGATAATTAGTAAGTCCATCTGTGTTTAGGGTCAGAAACAGATGCTTTTCCTTTTTGTGTTAATGGCAGATAAATTGGAAAGGGGAGACATAGTGAAATAGAGTTTAAATAGACCTGCATTTTAGTGGGCAACATATCAAGTGGTGGCCATTAGGGAAGCATGTTTCCTAAGCATCTACGTGACCTCTTCCCTCTCAACCTGGGTAGTACCTTGTACTTCAGCAAATCCACTGTAATATGAGTGTGATGTACAGCCCTAAGCCTAAGGTGCTGCAAGTTCCTGAAGCCTCTCCCAAGGAAGAACATGCTTCGCTATATTTAACATACTATATTTTATCAAAATCAAGGAGCATGATTACGTGACACATCATTTTCTGTACACTGCAAAAAGAAGGAATGCCTCAACTAAACTACATGATGCTTTCCTGCCACTTAGAATTTTATTTTATACCACTATAAAGAACAAGTTTAGACCAAAAGAGATGTAGATTTTTATCATACATCAATCCTGTACATGCGTGAAAAGTATAATGTTAACAAAATACACTGGTTTAAGAATGCAGAAGACATTCTGCTCAGAATCTCACTCTTCTGCACTGTTTCTCGGCTCAGCCATCCACACAGTTTCCCACACAATAGTCTGTGTGTGCTGGGGATGCCCATTTTTTAAGAGGGCTCCATGATTGTCGTCGGAACTTCATTCCAAGCAGTTGATGCTTTCTGAATGATTCCATGCTGGTATTTTGTTGATTTTACTAGGATGTGACAACAGAATATTTTCCGGTGGCCAAGACTCATTATTCCTTCCTTAAATTGTCCTGAAATGTCAGGAGTGATGGTTATCTGGTCATGCCAAGAGGCAATTTTTATAGACACGGTCTACCGCAACTATATCTCCACTCTTGCTTGGCGATAAGGAGTTATAAAATGCTTATTGATTTCAGGGATGTTAAAGGTATCGGAGTCAATGAAATATGGCAACTCTAATGATACACACCCACATTTTTAAAACAACTAATCTAATAATGATAATTCATTAACTAAACTATTTAATTAATCTCCAAGCATTTGGATAAGAGAATTTGGATAAGAATTACTAAATTCTTACAAGAGTATGATTAGAATATAATTCTATCCCTTTTCATTCTCTACTTGCCCTCCCATTATAGAATATGTACACTGTGGCCAGTCTTCCAAAAAGGAAATAAGGAAGTAGTGGTGGGATAAGAACAAACAAAACAGCGACAACAACAAAACTAGACAAGGAGTCAGGAACCTTTGTTATTACAAGAACAATTCCTATAATACCTATCTGTGTCACTGTCTGAAATTCCCTTTCCCTCTCTGGACAATGATTTCTGCATCTCAAATGTATAGAGGACTAATCAAATTACCTGTGTTTTCAGTATATAAAATCTGTTTTGGGTAAGAATAATCAGAAATAAAGAATGTTTGTAATAATAATATATTTACATATTTTGAGCTGGTGTTAAATAAAGTAGTACAGAAATGTACCTTAAACTGGTAGGCTTAAATATATAATATAAATTATATAAGATTTATTATAATGTATAGCTTTAATATTTTACATATTTTGGGAGATTTATTCATGCTATCTTATTTGTTCTTTAAAATAACTATAAGCATTACAGAAGTTTCAACAGAGCAGTTAGGGCTTCGGAACTATTCTCCTCAGACATACTGGGTGAGAAAGATTACGAATAGATCAGTGAAATACAGGATGGAAAAGTGGCAAGAGGCAAGTAAACAATGCGTTCTCTACCAAGAACAAAGAAAACTCAGTACAAGGAGTTAACTATCACTATCCATAAATGTTCTGCTTAGAGTCATCAGTAAGAAGCAAGAGAAAATTGGCAGGTAAAAGGGAAGTTTCCTTCTTTAATTTTATTATTACTGAAGTATATACCACTGGTTTAAATATATATGCATATGTGTGTGTGTGTATATTATGTTTGTGTATGTATATGTGTGTGTTTATATTATGTATGTGTACACATGTGTGTATACATGTGTGTATACATGTGTGTATATGTGTGTGTATGTATATACACATAAGCATCAAAGAAAGAGAACTCTCTGGTGGATCAGTCAGATGGTACTATTTGTGGATATATCTTGACAGTTCTTACTGTGCAATTCTGCAGACAACAGTGTTTCTTCCCTGTATTGTATCTGAAAATTGCCACCGCTCTTAAGTGGTCAGAAAGCCAGGCACTTACTTTCTGATGAATAACAAGCTCTCCAGAGGTGTGCCTCTCTCCTTTCTCTCATTGTTGCTGTAGTCACCACAGAGAGAACACTGCATTGCTTCGCACCTACCTGCTTTGCTAAAAAAGTGATTTGATTTATAGGGCATGAAGGAAAGAATCCTTTATTTTTTATTTTGGCTAGACATTCTTGATGTTTCCTTTTAATACAGTTAAAGTATCAGAAAGCATATGATGTAGAGATAATGTTGCTGCAGGTAAGTAGGTTTTATTGATTTATTAAATTATTTTATTCTCAACTTGAGTTGATTTTTCCATAAGAAAAATATTCAAGATGCTGATTTTTAAAGGTGAAGAATATTATCTAATGGCTTGGAGTCTTATACCATTAAATAGGGTTCTGAGATTACATTCCTATTATAAACAGCATTTTATGAATGAAAGGAAAAAAATCACCATTTGTGATCTCATAGGGTCTGTAAAACATACTGTAGAAAGGAATAATTAATTTTCAGGAAGTTCAGTAAATTTCCAGGGGTCTTTTCAGCTAGAAAGCTGAAAGGTTCATAGTGGTGTTTAGAACATTATAGGCCCATTTTTTCAGTTTACACCTGATAACCCTGAAGGCCAGAGGAAATACAGGATCTGCCTGATTTATACAGTCTTCATATAATGCCTTCATGTGTCAGTTTTATTTACAGGACAGTAATATATATACCAGCAACATGTATTCTATTTATAAATTACTATGATTGCATTATTGTTAAACATTTAGAAGTACAGGCAATAATTGCCAGAACTGATGGAAAGGATGTTATATTTTCAGGAAGATGTAGTGGAAGAGATGTTACCTGAAGGAGATTTGGTTGGGACTAAAGAGAGAAGAGAGAGTGAAGCATTGCTTGAATAAAAGTAACAAAAATTAAGACTAAGACATGTAGGTAATTGGACGTGCTAGAATTTTTCGGAAGTAACACACGCACACACACACACATTGAGAAATGCTCGTGCAGAAAAGAAAGAAAGATGCTTATTGAAGTGATGTATCTTATTCTGTGTTTGGTATTTTAGCTTAGGAGCTCTGTAGATTGGAAATACCAACTATATATTTATTCTGAAAAATGGTCCTCAACAAAATTGGTTCATATTATTCGTATGAAAATAAGTTTGTTTCTACTAAAAATAAACTAAATTATTTAGAATGGACAATAAAACTGTCTGCGCATGTATCTATTCAGATCACTGGTTGATGCAGAATCCAGTGAGATCCTCTGATTACTTGTCACCAAGGAGGATATTCCGAGCACAAGCCTTCCTACACGTGGTCTTCTAACCTGAGCGCTCTCTCCCTAGGAAGCACTAGAAACGCTCTGCCTCACAAAACATACCTTCCTCCCAGCCTCCTTTCAACACAGTCCTTCAAGTGTTCCTTTTTGATTTGCTGTTTGTAAGACAAAACGTCCTGTTTGTGTAAAGGAGAGAGACTCTACTTGTGCGATCTGTCTTTTAACACCTGGCGATCATACTCACCATCACTTAAAAAAACTGTAACGTTTCTAAGGTGTGAGCAGTGCAGTTTCAAGTGAAATACATTTTTCTGTTTCTATTAAATTGTGCATGAAATCAACATGTCTCCCTGACTCTCCTTGACTCCACTCTGTATAAAGAGCAGCTCGTTCTGGGCGTCAGTGGCTAGAATAACCAGCACTTGGGGATTAGAGAGGAATCAGGCAGAACACATGGGCGGGTTTTCTATAACACTTCATAAATGTGGCCAGAATTTCTCACAAATAGGTGCATTACACCTCTGCCAGTCAGAAAGACACTGGGCCTGTTCATGGTATTCTGTTTTTGTTTTTGTGAGACAGAGTCTCACTATGTTGCCCTTGGTAGAGTGCTGTGGCATTACAGCTCATAGCAACTTCAAACTCTTGGGCTTAAGTGATTCTCTTGCCTCAGCCTCTGGAGTAGCTGAGACTACAGATGCCAGCCACAATGCCCAGCTATTTTTTTGTTGTTGTAGTTCTGTTTTTGAAATATCATTCTCTCACTGGTCTTCCATAAATTTTCAAAGAAGCTTGAGATTTCACAGAACAGCCTCTCTTCATGGGGGACATTCCCTACCATACAAACCTTAGAAGAAGAAGAGAGTGGAGTGATTCTGCCATACAGCAAAAAGAAACAATCACTGGAAATCGATTATTAATAGTTTATCCCAGAGTGAGAGAGAGAGAGAAAGTAAAGAGAGTATAGTTAAGATTTCAGTATCCTTTATTTCTCTTACTACACTCAAGCTTGCAAAACAGTGACATGGATGTAATGTCTGTAAATGTTTCTAACTGACTTAATTGAAAATTATAGGTGAATGGCTGATATGAGAAAGCATAGGAATAAATAAGACCTTTTCTTACAACAATGATTCACATCACATCCACACTACCAATGAGAAAGGGAAAGGACACTTGGACCCCGTTCCTGGCAACCAGCAGCCACCTTGTGCTCAGTATACTTGTTTACTTATCCTCATTTCCTATTTCCACACATGCTAATCTCTGTAGGCAGCCAACAACTTCTCTTACATGGCATCCTTTCTGTCCCTAAACCTAGAACCCAAATTCAAACGTTTCCCTTGCTCCTTTGGCCTCATGTAAAGGCCTTCTAACTGCAGATAGCGGCAGCATAAACAGGTTTCTGACTGCTTCTCTCCTCCATGTGAAACTTGGCTTCAAAGAATGAAACATAAGATGGGCAGGTGTTGATGGGGAAATCCAGGAAGGTCAACTTAAACCAAGACCATTGCCAGTGAGAGCAATTCATCTGCTAATTTCACGGCAGGTGCTTGACTAGAAGGATGCTGTGTGGATCTATGGAGAGATTAAAAGGCAATCCCTGGAGAGAGTGGGAGATGGAATAATTGGGGTGTGGAAAAGGCTGAAAAAAATTAGCAAGACTAAGCAAAACAAACATTCTGCTTCATTCTTTAGCTTAGTACTTGGTAGCAAAATAAGTGTAAGTTAATACTAAAATGTATGATTGATTGTGTATGTCCTTCACTTTTTGTTGATTTAGTTTTTCTATCTGTAAAAAATATGCTAGGAATAGACCTAGTATTCTATTTTGATGTCATCCCATCACCAATCTTCTCTAAAACTCCAAAGAAGCAGAGGGTCAAAGTAATGTATCATTGCACTTTGGCTTGGCACGTAAAAAGTGTTCAAGAGTGTTTGTATGGCTGTAATGACCCTGCCTGGGGTGTGTGAGCACAGACACGTGTGTGTGTCACTACCACCCTGCCTGAGGTGTGGGGGCACAGACACACGTGCTCATGTCAAGGTCAGGGTGGTGCTAGGTGCAGTGAAGCAAATGCCTCAGATGGAGGATCCTTCTTTTTTTCACCTGGAGCTTTTGAAGTTCATATAGTATCTGACATGCCTGTTTTTTCTAATGCAGGGAAGATAAGGCTGTTTTTATTTCACTAGCACATGGACAGAAGGATTAAACATTTAGAAATGGTGAAATTGGCAGCTTTAAAAAAGTCCAAGAACTCTATCAGATTTGGAATGTGAAAACATCTGAGTCACAGGCTTGCTGGGGAGTGAGTGTTTAATAGGCGCCTTTGTAAAATCTCCAAACTAAGCTGTATCATTTTCTATACATGCTTAAATCTCTTAATTACAAAGCAACTTTAATTATACATAAAGTGTGCCACTTCAATCATGTTTTAATCACACATGAAAAAAATTAAATTTGTCCCAAAGTTATTTTCTGCATTTTAATTCTGATTTTTAAACTCTGGCATATTCTGTACCAAGAAAAAATTGCGTTAAGCTAATGTTTATGCTTGCACATAATCCCACACTTTCAAGGCAATACTTAAAATATTCAGAAGAGCTTCACAAGAGGGAGCAGTTTAATTCTGATGTTGACTCAGAGCCATTGTTCTTCACAGTTACAGCCCGGCTGGCCGGGGCCATGTATGGTCACCTGTTTTCTCAGTGTACAGAGTGACAGGGGACAGAGGCGTTAGAGAAATATAGCAGGGAGATGTGCTGCCTTTTGGGCAGAAACGTGGACAACATTAACAACGTGGGAGGGTCTGTAGATTGCCATAAGCTGATCCTTGTGGCTTTACTCTGCAGTGACTGACCTAGGAGTCGTCATTTCCAGACAGAGCCTGAATTTCAAACATTGGCTGTTTGTGGCTTAGACATACCTTGAAAGAGAGGCCACCAGAGAAAACTGTGGATCGTGGCCAAGAAGGTTGTGCCGGCTTCCTCCAGCACTGCCATTCAGAGACACCGGTCCAGAGCCTTCTGTGGCTGCTTGGAACAGATGTTTATGATCCTGATTCCTTTTTGATCACTTTTCTGGAGGCCCAGGTCAAGTGCAGCCCTGGGCTGGCCACCGATGGTTGCATGGAGGCCTGACAGGAGCTGGGCTTCAGTCCTTTCCTACAGCAGGAATGTTCAGTGACAAGAAGCAGGGGTGGAGGGGGGGGTTGGGCATTTAGTAAACATGACTTTTACTTGTTGCAATTTCCCTTTTCTTTTTTTCTGTTTTTGTGTTTGCTTTCGTGAAGGGACAGCTGGAGGAAGGTAGTATCTGCCCCTCTCCTTCCCTCCACCCCAGATCTCTGCCCTTCTGTCATCTCATTCCTCGGGAATTGTATCCCAGGAGACACTTCTAGTAACTCAGGCCCTAAGGACTTCTACTTGGCTTTCCCTCCTAATCTGGGTGACATCTGTAGTTACAGATAAAAAACTAACACTACTGGCAGCACCAGAGGGAGCCACTTACACAGTTTTGTCATCAGCGTCAGCAAAGCTGACAATAAGACTTGAAATGTAGAAATGCTAAGATTCTATTGTATTTTCTTTAAAAGAATGGCAGAAAAGTAGATTATCTGTAATATCTGTTAGTAGCAATTCCAAATTATGGGACTGATGGTAACCACTTCATTTCTCCCACTCGAAATATTTGTGAATGGCAATTGCCTGGCTGCAATCCAGAAAGTAATCCTATTGCAAAATGTAAAATTGTATTGGGAACAAGAGGTATCCTGGCATTGTCCCTTTGCAGAATGCTATTAACAAGTTTGTATGTTTGAAACCTATACCAGTTTACTGTTTTTGTAATGTTAATCATGCTACCAAAAAGGAAATGAAGAGTGAAGAATAAAACTCTTTAGATACACATGTCAATGCAAAAACAGTCTTCTCTTCCTCCTCCCCCTCCCCGCCCTTGTCTCCCTTCCCCCTTTCCCTCTACTCCCCTCTCTTACCCCTCCCTTCCCTTCCTACTTTCCTCCCCCCTTCTCTCTCTCTGACATAAGCGCCCGTACGCTGTGCACACATATTAGCACAGGTAATATTGTTGCAAAGCATCAGGACCTATTAGTATATTAGGTAAGCTTGCCTTTGAATTCCAAAAGGGGGAAGAGAAAGTCAGAACACCAAAGAAAAACAGAAGGTATGTGTCTTTAGTAGCATGAACTTTATTCATCAAAAAACAATCTACATGTGGTCCTGGGTGAGACTCTTAACTATTAAAAATATTTCAGGAAAATATATTGATTCCCTCTCTTGGAAGAGAGATTTCTTGCTCTTCTCTTGTTTTATCTTGACCATCTGCGACACAAATCATAAAAACATTGGAAAGATAGAATTGCTGTGGTTCTTCTTTGAACAAAAATGCTGTATTCTTAACACTTGTCAGCCCACCCTCACCCCAGCTTGGATGACATCATGCCAAGGCATCACAGGTAAATCCTGGGACACAATCAGAAGAAAGGATTCTGTAGCACAACAGGGTCTCTGTTGGCTGGTCTGATGGTGCTTTGCTGATGCGGTGACATTAAGGTGTGCAGCGCACCATGCTGGCAACAAGTGCTTGCGTGAGTCCCTCCCACCTAACAGTCACTCTCTTCTGGAATGTGCTTTAGTACCAAGGGTTTATGCTGCAGATGGGAAGGAGAAAACGGGAGTGAAGGTCGGGTGAACTCAGCTCTCTGGCAGCGTTTACTTATTTTTTAATAAGAGTTTTTCATTCTCTTCCTGTATTGGCCACCCGGCTAACCTGCTCCCCTCACAGACTAATCAATTACCTTACCCATGTGTGAGGGAAGTGGTTGGGGAAGGCAGTTGGGGGTGCAATGTCACTATCATTAAGTATCCTTCGCCATGGGACTTAAGAATACAAATGTGCCTATGAGGCAAGGAAACACATATCGTTTTGTTTATCTTTCTTTCTTTATTTAGAGACAATGTCTGCTGCCTGGTTAGAGTGCAGTGGTGTCACCATAGTTCACTGTACTCTTGAAGGCCTGGGCTCAAGGGATCCTGCTGTCTCCCTCACCTTGAGCATTCCTCCCACCTCAGCCTTCAGAGTACTGGGATTACAATCCTTAGCCGCTACACCTGGCCTTTTTGTTTTCTGTTTTATCTGTCTATCCATCCTTCTGTTTTATTTTAATTTTATAAATAATATTTTTCACCCTAGAAAGAGGACGCATTCCTGAGGAAAGGATCCACAGCAATTTTCTAACTGCCAGGAATCTTACAGGCATTGATTTCTACTTCCTCTAGGAGCCTGGGCCCCCAGATGTTTAGACAAATTCCAGTCTGGGATAGCAAGTTGAGTGGGATGCCCTGGACCTAAAGACATTGGGTGATCCAGTCATCCCATGGGCAAAAGATTTCAAAATCCCTCTTCTTCCTGGGAAGAGGATGAGGGAGAAAGCAGCAGTGCTGTGGTGTGGCAGGCAGCTGATGCAGAAGAGCTCTGCACAGAGAGGGCGCCCCAAGTGTGTGCAAGGCAGTTCACACTTAGGTTTTACTGGAGTGCGAGAGAATGTGGGAACTGCACCAGACATCTACAGAGGACAGGGCCATGTGCCGGACCTGAAGTGCTCATTTCTCACACCTTTCTGTCTCGAGGTATTTCTGCAGCAGCACCCTGGTAGTTGTATCACTGGCTTAAGAGAATGAGGGGATGCCTGAACCTCGATTTGAGCAGGAGAAAGGAGATATTTGATACACAGTACTCTTCTTGGTAGTATACACAACGCCAGGCAGCAGGCAGGGTGAGTGGAGGTCCTAGGCCCTGCTCAGGAATGATTAAATGGCCTGTCTGACTTGGCCTGGGGGAGCAATCCCATGGAGCTCAGATCTCAGTGGTCTTACGGGGTCTGTGGCCCTTCGTTGTAGTCTTCCAAGAATTACTGCTCTGCTTTGTTTAGCAGAGGTTCGTGGGCTCCAGTTTGCCACTTCAGAACTTCAGTTAGAAAATTAGACCTATGTTGTATGATGTACGACCTCTCCACCATCAGTTTTATCTTCCCCACTTTGTTTTCCCATGTGGTTACAAGTAAATCCCTTGAACCTTGAACAGAAGAGGAAGTGTTCGTCAATATCTTGGGGGAGAGAAAGGAGGCAGGACCTGGGAAGCAGTATCTCACTTTGGAAGTCCGATCTGAAGGGGCGGGACCACGAGGGGCAAAGGAGGCTGTGTCGAGAAGGCTCAGCAGGGTGTGGCGGGGAGTGTGTGGAGCCTAAAAAGAGAAATGGGAAACAGGTAAAACATGTGATCTGGGACAGAGCGGTGGGGCAGCCCCAAGATGTCCACAATTGAATAGTTCCATCAGAGAAGTCCTCCTGAGACACCTGAACTGAGAAACTGAAAGAGAACTCACAATGAGATGCAGAAGAGAACAAGGGGTCAAGGCAAGAGGAAGCCACAAACTGAGCAGAACTTGTCCTTGATCTTCAGTTCAATGTTTACCAAGCAAAATTAGAACATCTGCAGAATTTCAAAAACCATGTTTGTTTTTCATGCTAATTGTAATGAACCATGATTTCAAATACTTAGATTTAACATCCTCCAAATAATTATAGTAACTCAATGGTATAATGGTTAAATTCTGGAACTTCAAGCAGTGCTTTTAGGAAAAACCTCCTTTGTCAAGTGTTAAATAGGTGAATTTACAGCTCCCTATTATATAGGGAAGGCTGTTTAAATCTAGGATGGTAGGAAATACGAAGTGAGTATAATTTAAGGCAAGTGACAGGCATTTTATCTTTCTCCAAACCTTATTTTTTAATTTTTCAACAAGTGGTTTAGCAATGTGAAGACAAATTTTACTGGTTCGCAGAAAAAGCAGGGTGGAGAAAAGCTTGATGCAATGCTTAGTGCATTGCTCTTGAAGTTGGATGACCAGAGGAATGTTGATATAGATTAAGTTCTAACTTTGCCCCATAATGCTGGAGGCTGCCGAACCTGGCTGAGTCTCAGTTGAAAGTTTATGGAGCCAAAGATGAAAGATTATTCCGAGGCGTGAGGTGAAAGGAAAATGGAGGCCTGGTTTGTGCAATTAAAAGGGCTTTATTCCACCTGGGTGCAGGTGGGGTAGGATTTTCAATCGGGAAGAAATCCATAGGGGTAGGGTAGAGGACTGACACATTCTCCTGTCTTTGGTGGGACATCCAGTGGGAGAGGGTAGGGGGTTGATTCTTTTAGGTGAGTCCACCCTATTCAGGCTGAGTTTGACCCTATCACTTCAGTCTTTTTTGTGTCTGTCATTTGGAAGCAGGGTGATGGGCATGAGTATTTTCACTACTTCCTGTGGGAGGAGGGGCTCCATGGGCTGCCCGTAAAGAGAAAGGGAGGTGGAGGGGAATGGAGTAAAGGGGTGGCATTTACATCATTTGACTTTTTCAGTCTGAGCTGGTTGGTGTCCAGTAAGACGAGGATATGAGGAGTTGTTTACAGGTGACTGGTTAATAAATTGAGACATGAGGTGAAGGGTCACTGGTTTGAAACTGAGAAAAAATCATAATTAAGTGACCCTTACAGGCAATAACCAAAGAAGAAGTTGGACAGTGAGAGGCAGGACCAGTTGGAGTTGCTAAGGCCGCCAGCAATCCCGAGAGGACATTACCCATTACCAAGATCTCTGCCTGTTTTTAGAGGATTTGTAAAAGGTGGCAGTGTGAATGAAGTTGTTCCTGTGTTTATTAGAAAAGAGAAAAGATTGGCTTACCTTCTGTAAGCAAAATACCTAGGGTACCATTTTCCAGGACAGCATCCAGGAGGCATTCTGATTTTCGGGGGCTTGTTGGTCTTCTGCAGCTTGGCTCAGGAGGGCATTTCAGCCATGTTCTCAGAGTGTCTGCACCAGATCTTCAGAAACACCCAGGTAACCAGACCTCTGAGGGATGGACATGGTTTTGGTGCAGGGGAGTGGATTTGGGGCCCTGCTTTGTCCAGAAGCTGGGCTTATATGATCCTGAGGAAGAGTTGGGGCATTTTTTTTTTTTTTTTTTTGAATGCCTCATGGAGTTTTAAGAAGTATCCAGGTTTGGGCGGCACTTGTGGCTCATCGAGTAGGGCGCCAGCCCCATATACCGAAGGTGGCGGCTTTAAACCAGGCCTCGCCCGAACTGCAAAACAGAAAAATAGCCAGGTGTTGTGGCGGGCGCCTCTGGTCCCAGCTACTCGAGAGGCTGAGGCAAGAGAATCGCTTGAGCCCAGGAGTTGGAGGTTGCTGTGAGCTGTGACTCCAGGGCACTCTACCGAGGGCGATAAAGTAAGACTCTGTCTCTACAAAAAAAAAAAAAAAAGAAGAAGAAGAAGTATCCAGGTATCAATGAGATCTCACTGGGAGGTCTGAGGGCCCTGGGGAAATTCCGCCATTTTTTTCTACCATGTGTGGCAGAGGGTGGGTTGGGGGGGATGGGGTATTGTTTAAGGAAAGATATGGATGTGGGTGTTGGAGGACAATGAGAATGGATGGTTGATGGGAGGCTATAGATGGAAGAACAGTATCCCACACAGAGAAACTTCCCAGGTGTTGTGATTGGGAGAATGGAGGGATTTTAGGAGGGAGGCTGGAGAGGAGCAGCAGGGACTGTGGAAGGGTCTCAGGAGAAGCCAGTGTTACCCAGGCCAGGAGAAGCTGAAAAGGTTCACAGGATGAACACAGGAAGGAATGCTTCCGAGTATGAGAAATGCCTGGATATAAGCAACCTCTGACCATTTGCCTGACTTTTGACAGTAATTATTGAGATCAGTGAGAACTGAGAGATCGAAGGTATCATGTTGAGGCCACTGCAAGCCACTGTCAAGCTTATACATAGGCCAACCAGTATTACAGAAAAAAAGTGAGATGTTTTGGTTTGAGGTCAGGATAGAGCTTTAGAGGCTTAAGATTAGTCAAACGGCAGTTTAGAGGTGAAAAGTGGGGAATCTGTGACTCTGGAGGTAAAAGACAGCTTAGAGGTGAGCAAGGGGAAATCAGCACCAAATGAAAAGTTATGGAGCCAAAGATGAAAGATTATTCCAAAGCATGAGATTAAAGGAAAATGGAGGCACCATTTGTGCAATTAAAATGGCTTTATTCCACCTGGGTACTGGTGGGGTAGGATTTCCAACCGGGAAGAAATCCACTCGTGAGTAATGGCAAATGGGGGTTTTAAAGGTCAGGAAGGTGGGGGTTGGCCCTTTTAGCTTTCCCAGGTGGGACATGTGGTGGGGAATGGTAGGGGGCTGACCCATTCACCTTTCTTAGGTGGGACATCTGGTGGGAGAGGGTAGGGGGTTGATTCTTTTAGGCAAGTCCACCCTATTTGGTGGTGGTGGTGGGGTTGATCCTATCCTCGATGTTTTCACCTACAAAATGGGAAAGACAACATATTCTTGTCTGTTCATAGAGAAGTTGCAAAGATCAAGTGGTCACAGTCTGAAAAGGCATTTATGTACTATTAAGCTCTATGTGAACAGGATACGGTTGAGTATAGCAGAACGAAAGGTAGAGTCAGAAAGGGGAGGGTTTAGCGCATAAACCTTATCGTTGGAGGAAGCTACATGTAAACACTGGCTCTGTCATCAAGCTATTTGGCTTCTCTATGCCTCAATTTCCGTATTTGTAAAGGTAGATGAGGATAGCAGTAACTTTGGAACACTGCAAGGAGTAAAGGATGATATACATACAGTGTCTGGCACAGAGCCTAACCAACAATAATCAGCATGCATTATTAAAGCGAGTATTAGTTGTCAGCAGGAATGATCACAGTTATTGAGTTTGTTTTTCTTGGGAATGATAAAACCATACTTCACGGAAAGGTACCTTGAAGCCCAAGCACTGAATTTCTAGTTAATATTTATGTAAATTTATCTAAGTATGCGATTCAAAATCAAAGGACTGAAATCTGTCCACTAACAATGTACAGGAAATACTCTTCCTTTTATCACTTGAGGAATTCGGTGAACTAGAATTTAACATTGTACTATGGGGATAATGTTATCTATCTGTAGTAATATTCACCTGTCTGTTTGCTTTTATATTGTCATGTCCTTCCACAGTCATCTGTTGTATGTCATGCAGTTATGAGGAAAGCATGAGAATATTGCACCAAACAATCGGATCTATTTGGCCACAGTGAAATAGTCCTGAGAACACTCCTTTCCTATCCTGTCGCCCCAGCCATGTTTGCTAAATCAGGAAGCAAAATCCAGTGGTTCTCAGCTGATTTACAGAAGACAGCAACTTGGAAAGGGCAGAGGTGTTTCTTGTTTCTCTTTGTCTCTGCTGTTTTTCTCTCCACTATGGTCCCCTTTTTCTTTTCTTTTCTTTTCTTCTCCTCGGTTCTACTCTTTCTTGGTCCTGTCCTCCCTTTCTCCTCCCCTTTCCACTTTTCTTTATCATCATCGCAACTTTCTTTTAAGACCATTATATATTATGTGTGGTTTGAATGCTTGTATTTTGTCACAAATTGTTCCGTGTTTTCTCTTATAGTTGCTTATGACATGGCAGGTTTGAAAACGAGTACTTAGAAGCATAATGAAAACACACGCTTATTTATTACCCTTATGTTGGGTCCTCATAATTTCCAGCTTCTGCAGTTCTTTCCCAAAGTGAATATCCCTGGTTCCCACCTGACTTCTTCAGAGAACAGTGACAACAGAAAGAATTGTAAAGTTTTAGGATTCAACAAGTTAGGAAAATTTGACTTCTATTTGGATTTTGGGACTCCAGTCTTACATTGTTGTCCTCCAGTTTGCAAATGGATATACTGGGTTTCATAGAGGGGGATGGACCCCTGAACCCAACTGAAGATGCTGAAGCCCTGCCGCCCATTCTCAGCACCCCTTCTCCATGACACTGCAGCTTCTCACCTGCCATCACCACCCCTGTCCTCCCACTGGCTACTTTGTTGGCCCTGACTCCCTCCCGCCCTTGCCCGTGCCCAAGGCTGCACTCTCTAACATTGCTCTTCAATATCAGTGGGCCATTGTAGCCCATTACCATCTGTCTCCTCAACTCTATCTAAAATTCGTTACAGGGAGAACTTGTGGCTTTTAACTCAGTCTTCCTGTATCCGAGAGATTGAGAGCTCGGCTCCGGTGGTTCTCATTAAATGTTCAGGAGACAAATGGGCCACTCTGACGCCTCCTTCCAGCGGTTTGTGGCCAGGCTGCTGGAACGGATTTTCTTTCAGCCTCAGCTTCTGGTAGATTTGCAAAGACAGGATAGTAAACATATCTTATAAAGGTCCGTGATGCTGGAACAGGGAGGGGCACCTGAATTCAGTTTCTGAAGAAAAGTAAGAATCTGCCAGTTCTTAAGGTACTGGAATGAAATATTCAGGCAGATAAAGCTTGACTTTCTCTGGGTCTGTGCATGAGTGGGCTTCAGAATCAGAGAGAAATGGGTTCAATCTAATATTGTTTCTGGCCATTTCATAATCTCAGGTAAACTAATACCTCTGAAGGTCAGTTCCTTAATCTTTCACTTACGTAAGTAGGTGCCATGTTGGTGTAGAATGCATCAGGTTTCACGGCCTTTCATTTTTACCTCTGCTTTTCCTGGACAAATGTTGACCTGCCTTTCTGGAAACTTTGTGATACCTTTGACTAGCAGCTTGATGTGCTGAATACTACCGGTAGCATCTACTTTCTGTCTTGTATTCTCATCTCGTGCTGTTTTGTAGAGATGGTTTTCATGATGCAGATCTTCCTTTTAGGCTCAATCCACTTTATTATTCCTGTATAGGAATGCTATGTTGTAGCTGCAGTTGGAGCCTGGGTCGGTGAATTCCTGGTAGGAAAATAATAAAGATGGCCTTTACTATCTTTGCTAACTTGGGTCAGTGAATTCCTGGTAGGAAGATAGTAAAGATGGCCTTTACTATCTTTACTATCCTGGGTCGGTGAATTCCTGGTAGGAAGAAAGTAAAGATGGCCTCTTTCCTCAGTTAAGGAGTGAGATAGCTATATAGGTCTTGGAAGTGGCATCAAAAGTGTCCCAGGGTGGTGGTGCAGCCCCTGGCCTAGGTGTGGTGGCTAGCTAGGTAGCTAGCTTCTTAGACATGGGGACAGAGACCAGGCCAGTTCCTCTGAGAGCAGGGATGACACGGGCCAGCATAGCCCCAGTGATACCGGAATTTCAGGCTCTTGGTCTCGGCGATTCGAAGAAGGAATCGACGGACCACAATAGTGGTGGTAAGTTAGGATTTATTTATAGGAAAGAATTATAAGTAGAGGAGGATTTAAGTTATAGGAAAGAATTATAAGTAGAGGAAGAACTAAACCTCCAGGCCAGAGGACCCAGGAGGGGAGCGAATTCTCTTGCCTCTGGAGGGAAACAGGCAGCTCTTCCTGTTCCCTCTCTCTGAGGTCTAGAGGTCAGCTTCTGAAAGGGAGCAGGCAGCTCTA
>CAUYRH010011406.1:0-26378 GCA_963574655.1 Perodicticus potto | reverse complement strand
TCAATGTCTTTATATAGTGATTAAGAAAATGCTATGAGGGCTATCTCTTACAGTACGATCAAAATGTTTCTGATTGTATATGAAGCACATTCTGCCCTATGATTGCACCAATGTACACAATTATGATTTAATAAAATTATTAAAAAAAATAAAAAAAAATAAAATACACTTCATAAAAAAAAGAAACAAAACCTCCTTCTAATCCAGAAAACTTCACTGCAAAGGAAGAAGAGAAAGAGAACAACTTCATTATTTAAAAAAGCTTTAAACCACAATGTAATACGAATCACAGGCGATTCACTAAAACTGCAAAGACAAAAAGCTCTCCCCGGCTTATACAGCCAAGCACTTGCAATCAATTTCATGCATGTTCTCAAGATGAAACTAACTAGTTTTCATCTAAGATGACTTACCAGCATCTTTGGTCTCATCTAGTTCACTTGTCACTTCACTTGATAATTGTGATGATTATCTATGTGAGCTTATTGGATTTATCCAAAGGAACATAAACTTCTCCCATCTTTATGACAGGAGGCAGTTTGGCAACTTGGGCTGAAGCAGCCCACCTAGGCTACTACCCTTTCATAGAAAATGGGAGGCCCAGTGCTGTCTTTCTTAAGGATTGCATTTCAAAGAGATGGTTACTTGGTCCTCAGGAAGACATTCATGTGTCATTAAACAGGTGAGAAGCACATTACACTTTTTTTTTGTAGTTTTGGCTGGGTATATGGGACCGGTGCCCTACTCCTTCAGCCACAGGCACTGCCCCACATTACACTTTTTGAAAGATTTTTTAACATACACATTTCAATAAGAAAATAAAGAATGGACAAGCTTTCTAAAGTAAATGCTCCAAGAAAAGAGAAAGGGGAGGAGTTTCTTCTCTTATTTTCAATGGGGAGACTACAGTCTCTTATTGATTTGCATTTGCTCTTAGAGTTGAAATATTCCATTGCTTAATTTACATCAGACATGCTTTGGCTGGATTCCCCTCTGGATGGTTGAATTTCTCCCTTTGCTTTTCAGTCTCAGTCTTTCTCTCCTTCTATCTGCCCTCGCAGCCCCAGCACACTCTTTTTCTTCATTCATTAGCACGTTCCTCCTTTGAATGTGTTGCTATGTCATTCAATCAGGTCACAATTAGCCAGGGAAGCCATTCAATCTCTTTGAGGCAAATTTGCTTACTGATGCTTTATACATTGATTGCAAAGTTTGTCTCTTTGTGCAAACTCATTTCCTTTTCTTCCAAGTTCTTGAGAGGCACTCGTTATAGCTCTACATAAAAAAATCTAACAACACAGAGCTTACCTGGAGTAGCACAACCCCAGAGCAGGCATTCAGTAAATATTGCCCATTGACTGAGAAACCTCATTAACTGAAAGCCTGGCATAGCCTCCATTCCAGTTCAACTGGTTTCTGTGTAAAGTTGCATATCGGCAATTACAGAAACGGTTTCCATTTCCCTTTGTTGTTAAAGAAACTAGCAGACTTCAGCAATCGATGGCATTACCAAAATAATGACTACATCTAAAATGGAAACATTCTGATTGGCTTGGGAATCATTATTCAACTCTTGAGAACCTCTTGAGATTTACCTGAGCTTGCACAATCACTTTGCTGTAAAATTTAAAATAAAAAGAAATCTTGTGGCTGAACTAAGACTAGTGACCTACTCAGGGTCCAGAGCATTCATCTACTTTATTAGCATGCTCATTGCTGTGGGTTCTTTTACTGCCTTTGGCATTGTGAGACACTCAAATTAACATGCATGTGGGACACCTTTACCTTGATTCCCTTAGGGCTTGATTCATCTAAAATTATCTTTGGAAGCAGCTCTGCTGATCTGTGTTCACTGATGGAATAAGAAACCATCACCACTCTTAAGAATAAGAAACTCTGAGCTGCTAACTTAGTTTGTGCTTCTTGCTTCAGAGGCATCTTCCTCTGAATAAGATTGCTTGCTGTGGATAACATAAACAACAAAGAGAAGAAATTATTACTGCTTTCTTAAACAGAACCGAAAATTAGCAACCAAATGTCATGTTTCTATAGGACATTCTAGTAACACAGCTTCTGCAAGACCACTACTAACTCCGTTTATGTATTTGGAAATAAGAGCCAATTGGCTCCTGTTTTAATGTCAAGATTTTGTATCTTCAACAGATAATAAATAATTTATAAAAAGCCACAACTCCTCAATATTGTTTCTATATCATTATAAACTATCTCTCATTTGGTATAAATTTGCTTGAAATTCAAATCTGGCAAAGATGTTGCATAGGGAATGATTTTCCAGATACAAGGCAAGAAAGCAAGGGTAATCCCTCTTTGAAAATAACAAAAGGACATGGTCTCAAAGTGAGCTTGTGAGACAGAAGAGACCGGGAAAACAGACCCATCTCTCCAAATTACTAGATCTGTGGGTGTGTGTAAATGGTTAATCTCTGTGAGCCCTAATTTTCTCCTCATTTTCTCACACATGTATCTTTACCTTATAGTTGCTGTACAGAATACTGTACTATGGTTTATAATAGAGTGTTAAAGGAAAACACATAAAAGAACTGGCAGATGTTCAATAAAAGATAGCTATTATTATTTTCCTATCAAAAGAAGTTCTATAGTATCCTGTTTAGAGATCACTGGAAAATGACAATTATAATTTGCTTGGCACTCCTCCTCTGAACTCTGATGGCATAATTTCTGATCCTGGTATATTGGTGCATGCTTTCATAATGAGCTCTAATTTGTTCCTAACACATTATTCTTTTTCTGCAAAAACATCCAAATCATGTGTTAGCCATATCTGAAAACAATTCCATCAAAATACGTATTCATGCTTATTGGAAATGTTCCTTACTTATTCATCATAAGGTGGCACCATTTTGTTTTTACTCAAAGCATAATACCAAACAATAGGATTATTTCCATGGTGTATATATGCATAAAAATAACACTTTCTAAAAGGGAAAAGGCAAAATGAGATTTTATCTAATAAAGAATTTTAAAACATCAATAAGTGTTGAATTTTGCTGCTGATAGGGACCTGTAGCTCTCTTACTCACTTGCCTCACTCCTTTCCCACCTCCTCATGTCTTTCACACGCGCAAGCTAATATTCAGAAGCATTAAATAATCTGACCTTGATATAGTTAACAGCAAAGTTCAGAATTTCCTGACATTCTGTTTTATCATGGTGGTCACTTTCTTCATTATTTGTTTGCACACAGAGCTTCCAGAAAAGATGAGAACTGGTGAGTTTCCAAACTTCAATTCTACAGATTATATACGTGATTATAAATGTAAAGACTATAAAGATACATATTTGCTAGTTTTGCCTGCTTGGAATGGATTGCCCTTCCTCACCTAGGAACCTTGACTGATACATTTAATGGTACCAGAAGTGAGGAGAAATTGAGACAATTTCTCTTACATGGCTAAATGTTAGTAGTGAGGACCCAGCAACCAAGAAGAAGCTCCAGGACCTTCAGTTGTAAGAAGATGACTTGTGTCAGCACCTGTTTTCAACAGAAAGCCTGTCTATTAAAAGCCAGGTTTTGCAGACAGAAGAGTCTGTGGCTGTCAACCATTATAAAATGTGAGGGGTATATAAGGCAGCTTCTAATTATATTGGAGAAAGAAAACAGAAAGAAAACAAGTCACATTTTAAGTTCTTCACTGAAGTCCGTCTGGTCAGAGAATCAGGGAATTCCTATGACTGCTCTATAGGGATTTCTTTCTTCTAATTAAATTGATATAGTAGAAAATCTAAGACACATCTGATCCTAAAAAGCTATTGCAAGTGAGATAATTTTCATTTATAGCTTCATTAAGACTCTCCTGTGAAGGTTATAGGATCATACATGAAAGGGAATTGGCATTTCTTCAATCTAAGATAATGGAGATAATCAGCATTATTTGATACCTAGGGTTTTTAGATGGAATTGGATGGGCATTTCATTAAGGTTTTATTTGAACTATGCAATAACAACAACAACAACACACTAGGTCTGGTAATAAGAGACCTGAACTGAGAAACCATGATGAAAGAACCATGGTCTTATTCCATATAAGGTGAGGGAGTTCTGGAGGCTTCCTACAACAATCACCGCTTCCCGAGATAGGAAGCCACTGTGGCATTTTTGCCAGGTGTTAAATATGTCTATTTGAATAGTACATATATACACACCTCTTTTCTTGGTTCAAAAATGGTACTTTTCTTGTCTGTGCTCACCTGATGAAAAGGATGAGGGTCTCCCTGAGGCCTCTTTTAGAAGGGAAATAATTTCATTTGTGAGAGTTCCAGCCCGATGACCTAATCACCTTCTAAAGGCCTCGCCTCCTGATACCATCACCTTGGTGCTGTTGATTTCAACATAAGAATTTAGCAGGGACACACTCCCACCAGAGCAACTACTGTCCATTAAAAAGCTGAGACTGGGCAAGTAAAACACCAAGCATTGTGCAAACGCAGCGGCAGCACTTGCATGAGGCGGGGAGTGAGCGCCTTCTGACCTTTTGAGTTCTGGGTACTTCACTTGCCTCACCCAAGGCCCACCCTGGTTGCTCGTCTGATTACTGATTAGAGGTAGTTCACAGACCCAGTGCATTTCATGGACCTAAAATACTTTGACCAAAGGGGAGATGACAACATTATAACCATCACAGAACATTTCCTCAGCCTCCTCCAAAGGAATCAAGGTATTTATTATACTAAAAAAAAAAAAAGCATTGACAAAGGGAAATACATGAACTTTGTTGAGAGAAAATATTAGACACTAACTCTGAGCAAGTTTCAATCCTTGGGGACCCAGAAGGCTTTTCTAATCAACTAGGTCCCAGAGTAAAAAGAGAAATTTTGATCCAAAACTATTTCACAGTGGGCCCAGAGGTTCTCCAAATAATCCTGAATTCCGCCCCCCGCAAAGTGCTTATACATGTGCTATATCAAATAGGTACACGTCATACCTGGCAAACCTGTTGCCTTGGCTCCTACAATGTGAAGTCATGGTTATTGTGGGAAGGACCAAATAGAAGCCTCTGGAACTCCCTCATCTTACTTGAAATGACTGTGGAAAAGTTATGGACTCTACTAGCAAACCCTGATATGACCATCATGCCAAAAGCTCTAGGTTTTTACAGCTCTTTTGCTGTAAAACAAACTGCATTATTTTATGTTGCCATTAGAAAATAACCACACTTCTGCTGAGAAACATTTTCCCTCTTGTTGCTGGCTTCTGATAGAGACTAACTCTGCGATCACTGGCCTCCAAGAGTACCCTTCTCATAAGTCTTGGCAAGCAGGAATCAGGTTCTGGGCCCTGAACTTTAGGGGCTCAGACTTTGAGTGCTTTCCTTGAAATTTTTGAAGTGCCCCTGGGTTGTCTACAACTAGTCAGAGCTTTCAGTGCTAACTGGGTGGTAGATGGTTTATGTTGGGGCTGAGCTCTCAGTGCCCCATTACCTGTTTCTCTACTTCCATGTGCCCCTCCACACTGCTACACATGGACCAGGTGCCCTGCTGCACTCTAAATTCTCACTACGGCTCCGTAGCCAGGTGCTATTTATAGGAAAGTGGCTGTGTGAACAGATCACTTCTACCAGCTGATGGAGTACTTCTTTCATGGGATCCCTTAAGATGGGATTGCCACAATCATTCTGACATGCTGATTTCAGGTGACCTTTATTTCAGACGGACGACAAGTGCAGGGGTCTGGGCTATTGTTAGTTCACTGTTGATTCTTCATCTGCATTACCTGTGCCCATGTGTTGGCTCCACCTGTTCGTGTTCTGACAGTGGTGCTGCCTCTGCTGTATTGCGCCTGAGGGCAGTGGGGATGAGGGCTCCCTTTGCAGCCTCCCCTTTTTCCTCACAACTGGCACTTGGGGCAGTCATCCAATTCCTGCTAGGGCTCTTACCCTGTGGGGAGTCTGTGTTCAGGGGTAACAATAGGAATAATGCAATGACATAAGTAATAATGTAACCATTTTTAAAAAGAGATATTAGGAGATTACAAGGCAATACATATCTATATTGTTTCAGTACCATAAATGACCTGTCCTGCCTTAGGAATAATGAAGTGTTGCTACTTTTACCTCATGGTGGGAGAAGTGACATTAGACATAATTAGTAAATTTGACAACAACAAGCATTAAAAGGGCCTGTTGAAAATAGTACGTAGACAGGATCAGGAAAAGACTTTGACTGAAAACTATTACCTAAATAAATGAGAACCTCTCCTTTGCTATGCCACTCTACCACACATGGACCCATGAATTTTGTAATGTATTTTTTAATCAAATGGTTTGCACAGAGGAAATCTCTACCAAAATAATAAAAGTATTTTCCCATATTATTTGTTCTACCCAGTCATTCATCTGGCATATACAGCAATGTGACTGGGCTCGGGCAGGTCCTGAAGGCTGTGAAAGTGGATTGTCCCCCCCACCCCGTGTGCCCACTCTCACGCTGCCCACTCCTCTCTGTCACTCTAGGGAGCAACAAGCAGACAAGACAAGGCTGGGTCAAGAATGACAGACGTGGCCCATCAAGTACCAGTAAGCTCTTTTTGATTGGACAGATTATTACTTACATAGACAGCAAAAGCAAGAGTAGCCAAATATGACCTCTACCTATGGTCCTTGTTCCACTCCCCCAAAAGGACAATACCAGTACAAAAGAGGTCACGTGACTTAAATATGAACCTTAGGATACCGTACTGGTAGAGAATTCATTCTCAACCATAACTAAGGGGATTTATATCCAGCAACTAAACCCAGAGAGGGGCTTAGATGGAAAACCTCTTTCCTTATCAGAACCCAGAAGAGATGATGAGAAACTGTCTCACGTCAGTCTAGACTGGAGAGGAAAATGGGTGACAGGGAAATAGAAAGTAGGTAGGGAAATGAGAGAGAAAAATGGTCATACAGCAGCTCCTCATAAGCTTTCCAAAAGCTCCTATTCCAGGAGGATCAATCACAAGGAGTTCTGCCAAGATTCAGATTAGGCGCATGTGTCCTGTGTGGATGAATGTTAAGGTCGTGAGGTTCCCTCTGTGGGGAGCCATCTCATGGCAAGTTCATTACTGTGGATCCTTTTCATCATTGGGAGAAGGGCTGTGTCCTCCAGGGAATAGATGTTCATTCTGGATTTAGATTTGCCTTCCTTGCCCCCGTGCTCCTGTCAGCAACATTATGCATAGATCACCTACTTTGTGGCAGGCTGCACAGAATAGTTTCTGTCCAAGAAATTCATCTCCCAGCACAAGAAGCAAAGCAAGGGGCTCTGCTTGCAGTGCTCACTGCTGACTCCTTGTCCCACACCATTATTGACAGCCTCCAGTGGTTTTCAGAAGTGCCAGTCAGGCTTCCACCCAAGGCCTTTGCATCTGCTTTTCCCTTTTTCTAGGGTACACTTTACCCAGGCAACTGCAGTAGGTTGCTTTTGCCTCTTCCTCAGGTCTTTGCTAAAACGTCATCTTCTCAGCAAGGTTTTTCCTGGATGCCTTATTTACAAGTGAAACCATGTCTTGGCCCTCCCCACGTACCTTTTGTGTTTTATGTTTCTCCATACCATTGTCGACATACGGGATAGTATAAATGTCATTTTTAAAATTTGTTTGTGGTCATATTTTTGTGTATATGTGCGCTGCTGAAACAGCAGTGCCTACAAGCCATCTGTGACGTGTTCACTTAATAGACACTTCTTATGTGAATGAAATAATGAGATAAGCTGCATTTTATTAATCAGAAGTGCATCTATACATTTTTTAAAAAAATAATACATAGTGGTAAAAGGCATTATTCATGATGTCCAAAGACAACTTGGGGTATATTTATGTATAGTATGTATGTATTTTTGGTCACAAGTTGCCCAAATTTCTCAGCTTCAATGCAATAAAAATAGTAGTTCTCAAGATTATGGAAAGCAGCAGAAGGCGCTTTGCAAAGTATTTTTTTAACAAAGACCATAATATGGGCTGGGAAGAGGATGGATAGAACGTGGGGACCACCTCATGAACATGGTCATGTTCACTAGAACTAATGGCATTAGAGAAAATATATGTATTCAGGGCCATTCAGGATTCACTCCTCTAAGGAATAAACTTTGGTTCTCCATCCCGGTTAAAAAGACCTTAATTACCTGCAGTGGTCACTGAGGGCAAAGTGTTGCACAGATAAAGAAGGAAGGAAGCCATAAATGCCAGCTATGGCCTGGTGGTTATTTGGAGAAATGAAGGCAGTATTTAAAGTCAGCCCTCTGTATCCATATTGAGAGTTCTCAGTTCCTTGTAGTCAACCAACCACAGATTGAAAATGTGAATTAAAAAAAAAATTTTTAAATACATGAATAGGGGCCTCAAGCTGGCTGACTAGAAGAGCAAATGTAATGAGTACAGAATCACACTTGGAATCTATCATCTAAGAGAGAACACTGGAATTCAACAGAGAAGAACAGGAAACACCTAAGGCCAGCCAGTAGAGGGAAAGGAGGCAGCATGTTCAGCCTGTATTGTCTGTAAATCCAGAGACTCCCCTGCGGGCAAAAGGGTGAGTGGGATTCCTGCAAACCCAGCCACAGGCCAGCCCCTTCACCCTCTGGGACCTGAAACTAACACAGGGTGCTGCCTGGAAAGGCTACATTAGCATCATTCCAGATAGGGAGCTTATGTGGAGTGTCACACTGAGTCCTAAGGAGCTTCAGTACTTTGGTGCTATTTTGAAAGGACAATCCCTAAAGCTTCATGCCCTGGAGCCCAACAGCTCTTGCACCTCAATGTTCCTGGAACCCTGTTTACAACCCCTAGCTGCTGTTGCTTCTGCTGGCTGCTGCTGCCAGAGCCAAAGAAATTGTCACTGGTAATTGTCACTGCTGAGGGTAGCAAGTCTGCCCTCCTTAGCAGCAGGGCTCAGTGCAGCTACTGCCACTTCCAACTGGGCATTCCATCAGAATCACTGTTGACATAAATTTAAATTCTATACATATATTTTAAACCCCAGAGACATTACTAACGTTGTATAAGGGAGAAATTTGTACTTGTGGATTACCCCCCCATTTATACTACTGTTACCTTTTATGCTTTCCTTTAACACCACAGTTCCCTGTAGGATCATTTTTCTTCCTTCTAAATAGATATTTCCTTTATTTTAGGTTTGATAACAGTAAACTTTGGCTTACTTGATTTTCATTTTTGAAAAGTATTTAAGTATTTTTGCTGCATATAGAATTCTAGTTTGATTGGCCCTCCCCACAAACACACATTTAAAGATTATGTTCCAATGTCATTTGACTGCTATCTTTCTGGTAAGATGTATACTGTCAGCCTCATGGTTGTACTTTTCAATTTACTGTAATTTTTCACTCTGGATTAAAAATTTCAGATTGTCTCTTTTTCTTTTTTCTTTTTGTGTCCTGCACAGATGAGCTCTTCTTTGTATTTATTCTACTTAGAACTCAATCTTGAATCTGTGGGTCATTTTATTTTTTCTATTTTGGGAAATTTTGTTCATGTGTATTATATCTCTAAATTTTTTATTTTTTTATTTTTTTTACATATACAGGTGTTTATTAGGTTTCCACTTTTTGCCTTCACAGAATTAAAAAGGCTTCAAATTTAATAACAATAACAGTGTTTAAGATAAGGACTAGAAACAAAAACCCTGAAAAGAATGAATGAAGATAAATACATTCAGAAAAGAAATCAGATGATTACTGCAACAAAATATTAAGCAATATTAATAATAATAATGCAAAGAAAATAACATTCACATTGTCAAATAAGAGTATGTCTATTATAGAATGCTTTAACTCTGAGGCTCAGTATGGAGTCATCAGTTAACTTCGTTTTTTTTTTCAAAGTCTCAAAAAATAGACAACTAATATTTATAAATCAGAGTAAAAGATAATTTCAAAAAACAGATCATGCCAAATCTTATAGACAATAGAAAAAGGAGAAATCCTTCAAAGTCATTCTACTTAATCTGGATATACCTGATATTAAAATTGGAGAAAATAGGTTGTTATAAGGGGAAATTACAAACATATTTCACTTATAAATGAGGATGCAATGTCCTAAACAACATATTAACAAGTTGAATTAAAAATTAATGTTTAAGTAATGTACTTTGGTCAAAATTGAATCCAGTTTATTTGAGAATTCGTCACTATTTTCTTTTCTTATTTGTTTTCTTTCCTTCATCCCCTCCCTCCTTCTCCTTGCAGAAATCTCTCATCATAGGACCTGATTGAAGATAATGGTGGAGTAGCAGCCAGATGCAGTGAGTGTGGGGAGAGAAGACTCCAGGCATCTCTGGCTGGTAGGTTTCACCCAGAGGCTTCCCTTTGGTGATATATCTTTAAATTTTGCTTCTCTTTTTCCATCTGCACTGCCACAGGGAATTGAGTTGTGCATATATTAGAACTACAACTGTTTCCCAATTATTATACATGTCTTCATCATTTTTATTATGTTATTTTTCTGTGGTATAGGTTACCCAGTTTTTCTGGTTCTAATTTTAGGTTTATTAATAAAAACTCATGTTGTGTCTAATCTTCTATGAAAGTTTGAAAACAAATTTTTGATTTTAGAGACTCTATTTTTTCAGTTTTAGAATATTTATTTTATATGTTATAATTGTCTTTCCTTTGGCAGCTTAAAGATGACTTTTTATGGTCTTCTGGCTTTTTGAAATTATGCTGAAAAGTCAAACATCATTCTTATTATTTCTCTGAAAGAAATATAAATTTTTCTCTATTTTGATTATATGATTATATATTTTCCTCTTATCTTTTGTTTTCAGTACTTTCATTATTATGTGCCTATATGTGTTTTATTTTTTAATATTCTACACAGTTTTGCAAAGCATCTTTAATCTTTGGTCTCACATTCTTCACTAGTTTTGTAAAATTTCCATTCATTATATATATTATTATATATTATTATAATAATATATTATACATAATATATTATTGCCTTATTAAATATTATAATATAATAATATATAATATATTGATATTATTATATATATAATAATATATATACACAGTTTGGGATTCATTGAGGATACAAAGAATTAGGTTACACTGATTGTGGTTGTTAGGTAAAGTTCCTCTTGTAATTGTGTCCCGCCCCCAAGATGTGCATCAAACACTGTAACCCTCCTTCCTCCCCTCTTCCTAATCCCTCATTCTCCTACCCATCACCTTGTATTAGATCATCTACTGCCTTCATATCAGAATTGAGTGCACTGGATTCTTGATTCTCCGTTCTTATGATGCTTTACTAAGAAGAATATGTTCCACCTCAACCCAGGGTTAATACAAAACATGTAAAGTCTCCATCTTTTTAAGAGGATGAATAGTATTCCATGGTGCACATACACCATGGCTTGTTAATCCATTCCTGGGTTAGTGGACATTTAGGCTGTTTCTACATTTTGGTGATTATAAATTGAGTGGCAATAAACAGTCTAGTGCAAATGTCCTTATGATAAAAGGGTTTTTGTTCTTCTAGGTAGATGCCTAGTGATGATATTTCAGGATCAAATGAGATGTCTAATTTGAGTTCTTTGAGGATTCTCCATACTTCCTTCCAAAAAGGTACTAGTTTGTAGTCCCACCAGCAGTGTAAAAGTGTTCCCGTCTCTTCACATCCATGCCAGCATCTGCAGCTTTGAGACTTTTTGATGTGGGCCATTCTCACAAGGATTAGGTAATATATCAGGGTAGTTTTGATTTGCATTTCTCTGAACAGTAGGGACAATGAGCATTTTTTCATAATTTTTTTAGCCATTCACCTGTCTTCTTGAGAGAAGGTTCTATTCATATCTCTTGCCCAGTGATATAAGGGATTGTTTGGTCTTTTTTTTGTTAATGAATTTGGGTTCTCTATTGATCCTAGTTACCAAGCTTTTGTCTGATTTATAATATACAAATGTTTTTTCCCATTTTGAAGGTTGTCTGTTTGCTTCGGTTGTTGTTTCCTTAGATATACAGAATATTTTCAGTTTAATTTAGTCCCATTTGTTTATTTTGTTGTTGCAATTGTTATGGAAGTGTTTGCATAAAATCTTTCCCTAGGCTGATATCTTCAAGTGTTTCCCCCACACTTTCTTTAAGGATTTTGATTATTTCATGCCTTAGATTAAAATATTTATCCATGTTGAATCAAATTTTGTAAGTGGTGAGAGAGGTGTGGGTCTAGTTTCAGTCTTTTACATGTGGTTATCAAGTTCTCCCAATACCATTTCTTGAATAGGGGTTCTTTTCTCCAGTATATGTTCTTGTTTGGTTTATCAAAGATCAGGTGGCTGTAGGATGTTAGTTTCATCTTATGGTTTCCTATTCAGTTACAAATGTCAGTGTCTCTATTTTTGTGCCAATACCATGCTGTTTTAATCACTATGGTCTTCTAGTATAACCAAAAGGCTAATAGAGTGATACCACTGGCTTTATTTTTATTACTAAGAATTGCCTTGCATGTAAAAGCTTTCTTCTGGTTCCATACAAAATGAAGAATTATTTTTTCAAATATTGAAAGTATGATGATGGTATTCTATTGGGTACTGCATTGAATCTGTAGATTGCTTTGGGTAGTATAGAGGTTTTCAAAATGTTGATTCTTCCCACCCATGAGCATGGTATGTTCTTCCATTTGTTAATATCTTTTGCTATTTCTTTTCTTAGGGTTTCATAATTTTCTTTGTAGAGTTCTTTCACCTCTTTCATTATGTATATTCTTAGGTATTTCTTTCTTCTTCTTCTTCTTCTTCTTCTTCTTCTTCTTCTTCTTCTTCTTCTTTTTTTTGAAGCTACTGTGAAGAGAACTGTGTCCTTGATTAGCCTCTCATCTTGGCTTTTTGGCATATAAAAAGGCTACTGATTTGTGGACATTGATTTTGTATCCTGAAATATTGCTGTGTTTTTGATCATTTCCAGGAGTCTTGTGCTTGAGTCTTTGGGGTTCTCTAAGTATAAGATCATACATATCATCAGCAAAGAGCAAGAGTTTGACCTCCTCTGCACCAATTTGCATGCCCTTTATTTCCTTTTCCTTCCTGATTGCATTGGCTAGAATTTCCAGCACTACATTGAATAGTAGTGGTGATAGAGGACAACCTTGTCTGATTCCAGTTCTAAGTGGAAAAGCTTTTAGTTTTACTCCATTCACTATAATATTAGCTGTGGATTTGTCATAGATGACTTTGATCAGATTAAGAAATGTGCCACCTATGCCTATATTCTTAAGTGTTCTAATAAGAAAAGGATGCTGAATTTTATGGCTGTGCCTCTGTAGGTCAGTTGGCACTTACTTCTGGCTACTTGCAGAATTTTTTATTTCATCTTGACTTTGGACAGGTTCATTACAAAGTGTCTTAGAGAGGCTCTGTTTGAATTGAGATGACCTAGGTTTCAATATCCTTCTGAAAAGAGTGTGTTGGGGTCTTTGGTAAAACCTGGGAAGTTTTCATTTATGGTAGTGTTCAGTAAGGCATCCATTCCTTTGGGAAAATCTTCTTCCCCTTCAGGAATTTCTATTATTTGTACATTTGAACACTTCATGGAGTCCCATAGGTCTCTAAGCACCTGTTCTGATTTCCTCTCTTCTTCCTCTTTAACTACCTGGATTAACTTGAAAACTTTGTCCTCTAGCTCTGAGGTTCTTTCTTCTCCATGGTCTAACCTATTTTTGATATGTTTCTCCTGCATCTTTATATTCCCTGATTGTCTCCTTCATTTCCTTAAGCTCTGCCATATCTTTTCTATATTTTATGTATCTCTCATCTGATTTTTCGTTCTACCTTTACATTTTCTCATCCATTCCTTTTATTGTCTTTATCATCAATATTTTAAATTCCCTTTCTGTCAAGTTCATTAATTCTTTACAGGTGGAGTCTTCTGCAGTTGCTGCTCATGGTCCCTTGGGGGAGTTTTTCTGTTTTGGTTTTTCATGTGGCCCAAATTTTTCTTTTGGTTCTTCCTCATGTGTTCTTTCTTCTTGTTCACCTCCTAGTCCTTTTTTCCTTCTCACTGCCTCTTTTGCTTCAAATCCTTGGTCTCAGAGTGGCCTCAGCCTAAGCAAAGCCAAAATCTTCCTCATGGCCAAATAAACAGAAGTCCTTGCTCTTGACGACAATATTTTGCAATGTGTCACCAGGACACCAGGTGGTGTTGTATTCTTTTAGGATACAGAGAGTACTGCCAGCAACCTCTGTGGTACTTATTTCAAACTCAGTTGCCTTCAGTGATTGCCTGATTATTTCCTCAGCATTAAGGACCCACTGGGTTGGGATCTTAAAGCTCACAAGGATCTTTCAAGGGTAGGGTCTCACAGTGCTCCCTGACTCCAGTTTCCATGGAGTGAGGGAATCCCTCAGCCTGTCCCAAAGTTGGGGTTCTCATACTGGCAGGTGGAATTAAGACAGCTGTGCTTTAGGTTCCTGATAAGACCTTCTCATGATCCTCCACAATGGAAGCCCTATGTAGCCAAGACCTTCTCAGTATGGCTGCCTTGCCAGCCACCAAGCCAATGGCAAATCCATTCCAACTGGTATTCAAATTTGGTTGTTGAATACTATTCAAGCCTGCCCACTCTTCCAAGCTTCCACTTAATGTGCAGCTTCCCCCAACAATTGAAAACTCTGAAAAGGCTTCGTCTCATCCTGGATCTCTGTGGGGAGCCACCTGATCCCAGCTGGTTGCAATCATTTGCCTACTTCATCAGATTTCCACTGCTCTGGATCATATGCTGTATCTAGCTCAGCACCACCTCAGTGTGCTCCCTGAGTACAACTCTGGGTACGAGCCCCATGCCAGGTATGGCTGGGTTCTCTCTTTTCCCCAGTTGTTCTAGAAGAGCTCTGCTGAAGGATCCTTCTGGTCTGCCATCTTGCTCTGCCCTCTTTTCATTCATTATATTTAAAAATATTTCTTCATCTTCATTTTTTCCTATCCTTCTTGGACTCCAATTGCTTAGATTTAATTAGATGTAAAGTCTTCTTTTCATTCTCTTCTCTTTATATTTCTGGTTGTTTTTGTTCTATAGTACCCTATGCTATATCCAGTTTACAACTAGTAAATTCCTAATGGTAGATATTATATTTTACTGTCCTAAAATGTTTTTTTGATTCATTTTTGAATTTCAATTCTCTTTTGAAAAATTTCTAACTTTTTGTCCATTTTATTGGATATTTTCTTTGAAATAATTACTTTAGAATTAGTTGCTAACTTCTGTATTTAGATTATCTTAGGCCTACCCCTATTGTCAATTGAATTCTCTTCATTATTGGTCTCACTATTATGGCTCTTTGCATGGCTTGTAATTCTTTATTTTGCATTTGACCCTGTGTATAAAATAATTATAGACACTGCATTCAATATTGTTTTTTTTCCCCAGGGAAGTTTTGTCCTTTCTTTCATTAGGTAAAAAAAGCAAGGGACCGATAACTTCAATCTGCTCAAAGATTAAACTGAGCTCCTCTTTACATAGCCTCAGTTCATTTATTATTTTTCTTTTTTATTAAGTAGGAGGCTGCTGGGTTTTTGATTAAGAGCCTACCAGCTCCTTGTGACCTCAGACATGAAACAAAGAGGAGAGGCATCTTGGCCTTTCAGAAGTTTAAGTTTAGGTTTGTGTTTTACCACTTCATGCAATTTCCTTCAAAATCTGACAGTTCTTTTGAGTATAATACTTTATATGGGTTTGGTGCAAACTCCCTCCCATTGCTAAGATTTAATTTCCTAAGCACTGCAAGATGTGAGTATTGCCTTTCCACTTCCTGGAATTTTCTAGCTTAGCCTCACATTCCTAGTTCACCCCACCCCACAGCAAATGTTCTTAAACAAAAAAAACTGGAAATAGACTTGGGAAATCTTCTACATTTCCATCATGCCAGCCCTATGGACGTCAAAAGCTATATTTGTTGCTCTTTTTTCCAGTAACTGAGTCCCTGTGCCCAGGTCATGAACAATTTTATTAGTTATGTAGTATTGTGTAACAACCCATGCCACTTATTCATTTGATCGTAATTCTGTGGTTCAGCAATTGGGTTGGCCTTGCCTAATATCCTTGTGCAGCTTTAGTAATCTCTCAGGTCCACTGAGAATGGATGGTTTAAGAGTGACTCATTCACATATTGGTACACAGTGCTACCTATAAACTTGAGCATCTCCATTCTCCCCTACTTGGCCTATCTCAGTCTAGTAGGTTTGACTAGCCATCTCACAAGGTAGTGTCAGGTAATTGTTCTGAGAGAAAAAAAAAAGACATCTTGAGGCTTAGGCTTCAGAACTCACGTCAATTCTGCCCCCAAATATTGGTCAATACAGGTCACAACACTAGCCTATATTCAAGAGATAGGGAAATGTTTTCTACCTTGTGATAGGAGCAGTGCCAATATCACATGACAAGAGTACTCTTACATGTATGGGTTGAATTATCATAGCCATCTTTACAAACAATCTAAAACTCATTTCTAAAATTGGCAAATACTATTGGGGAAGTAAATGTCTGGTATTAGTTTACCAAGGAAAGAGAGCTTTCTTTTCTGCTGTTTTAACTCAAGTGATCTGCATTGATCCCAGAGTATTCTTAAGAGTATGTTCTTAAAAATATAATTTTGTAATTCTTCTTCCTGTTTTTTTTTGGCATTTCAGTGGCTGCTGGGACTACTATTATCTACAATAATCTTGACTGCTATTGTAGCAAGAACTGTTTTCACAAATGTATGTCTGTAATACTATTTAAGTCTTATTATATCTTTTGAATTTAATAAAATGAATAAAATAATTGATTTAAATCTTGATAGACAAAAGATACTAATATGCAAATATTATCAAAACTCTATATTTGAACAAAAATGTACTAACTTAATTTTTCATTTTTGTTCAATCAAAAAATAAAATTGCTTCTAAACTCATAAACTTAATTATATTTAGGACTAAAGAAAGCTAATTAAAATACTTTTGCAGTACAACACAGACTTCCAAAGTAGAAAATTACCCTTGAATTTAACTTATCTGTTTAGTGGTTTCTATGGTTTCTCTGCAATGTTATTCATTCATTTGCAACTACTTTTCACAGTGTGTTTGATACAAAACATGATATTAAGAAGTAAAATAAAATTTACTTTTAGTATATTTTATTCTTGTTAAGCCATTTTTCTCTCAATTTCAAACCTACTCTTTTATGCCTTATTTTTCTGGGGTTAGGATTCTGCTAACTGCATTTCTGCTTTACTAGCTGCCTCCCTCTTTGACTTTAGCAATAGTGAATTCTAAACGAGGGATGGAGGCCTGGAGGAAGAAAAGAGGACATGCCTTTTCCTGTCAACATCCCCTGAGCAATGGTTTTTCACCCTGGAAATGGTATTGGGTAATAGTAGCAATTGATTTCTGTTTTTATTTTTTTTTCCACTAAACTCCTATAATCAGCCTTATCACAGAAATCAGCTGCAGTTCTCTGTCATCTTATCTTTAGATATCTATTTTACTTAAATATTCATATTTTTAAAATTTTTTTACAAAAATGTCTTCCCTTTAGGGATAAGTTTTAATAACTTTACATGTCAACAGACATGTTTTGAGAACATTGTCTTAAAATATTACCCAATAATTTATGAAACACGATTACTTATTTAACCAATCCTAGGTTACAGGAAATTTTCAGATTTTAATAATGCAAGCATATTTTTGCAGATTCTAATATTTCCTCAGAAAAAACTTTTTAGGAGAGAAATGTCTAAGTCATTAAATATATATTTCAGGATATTTAGTACAGACATTTTAATCATCAGAAAGTTTATGTATGTATCACCGAATTGCCAGAAAATCAATATCAATTAACATTAACTACATCAATATAAGAGATTATTTGTTATTTCTTTTTGTTTTTAGTTTCAACATAGTTATTGTTATCAACTTTAATATACAATAATTTTGGAGTATGATATTGTTATTTTAATAAAGATTTTACAATTTGTTAGCTATCATTTTTCTTTTGTGAGTTGACCTATTTCTATGAGTTATTCTTTATCTGTATAATTTGGAACAGCTGAAAGGAAGTTATTCAATTTCTATTTCAGGTTTTAGTGTTTGACCTTTGAACCCATCAACTTTGAAAGTTCATATTATATTCATTTTGTAAGTACCACTGTGGTTTAAGCTAATTTCTCTGTCTTCTCATCTCAATCTCCTATTTTATTTAAAAAAAAATTTCATCACAGAAATAAGTGTTCATTACCCTATCAAGAATTGCATATTAACCTGCTATAACTCTGGTCAAAAGCTAAAATACAGTTATCTTAATAAATAGCACTCAAGAATAATAAATCCACAAGGAGAGGAATTGAATTAGTTATAAAGCTTATCTACTTAAGGCTCATGAATTTCATATATTAACTAATTTGATTACAAGATATGTTAGTGACAGTTAATGGCTTAAAATATTATTTACTCCAAGTACCACATTTGTGTTTCAACAGAAGATTTATGGAGTCTAAATATTTTAATTTTAAAAATGTGAAAATTTTACAAGAGTAAGAAATATTTTGGGCAGCTATACATTCTTCACAGTTCAAATGTCATCAGCAGTCATTTGTAACCTCACCTGGAGATGACCAGTCAGTAGGGAATTGGCTAAACTTTAAATACAAAAGATGAAAACAAACATGAGTAAAGGCAAGGTAAATCTTATAGAACATGAAATATAAAAATAAGTGTATTACTTAAAAGAATGCAAAGTGCAAGTGAAACAATTTAAGCCCTTGCCAATCCTGGAAGATTATTGTAAAACTGTAATTCATACAATTTATAGTCAGCAGATTATAGTTTTTAGCTTCACATCACCTAATTTCTAGTAATTAAAAACTCTTTGCCTATTTCCCAAGTATATATGGCATAGATGTTATCAGCAACAAAAAAATTAACAATATGTTATGATTCTTGGAAAAACATCACCCTGAAACATTCTGATTTTCTTTTGTTTTACATCTTCCAATTCTGTCTGTGGAAAATAACAAAATAGTCACACACATTAATGCTCAAGATGTAGCTATTTAGATATTATATGCCTGTATCAAAACATTACATGCACCTCAAAAATGTCCACTGTTATGTACCCATAATAATTAAAAATTAAAAAATTAAAACGAACATGTCCTGGTACTGTTCAAAAGGAAGAACTTTCAGTGTTGTCGAAGTCTCTGATTGATTTCTTACAGGGATCAGAGTAGTCAACCTCAAGGCTTAATGAGAATGCAAAGATGTCTGGAAAGACCTGAGGATGATATTGACTCAATGGAGATAGGTGATGATTGAACATAGGGAACAAAGTGCATTTCTCAATAAGGGAAGAATTTCTATCACTTAAGAATTTATGTTCAGCTGTTTCATAAATTATTAAGAACCAAGGACCTATCTTTATGTTCTGTTTTGGTTTCGTACGCTTTCTACCTCATGTTATAAACATCTCTGACTGCTCAAGGTACTATGTCTGTTCTAGGAAGGAAGTGCAAAGGATGAACATCACCAGCTCTATCTGTCTGCCACTTTAATCAAGAAAGCATAAACTTCCCTAGACTTCCCCTCTTTATCCCAATACCAGCTGATTTCTGCTTGCACCTCATTGATTAGGACCAAGTCACATGAACACTATTAGATGCAAAGGAATATGGAAAGTTCACTGGCATGCATTGGCCTCACCAATAATATGAGGTACCGACCTGTTGGCAGAGAAAAAGAGGGAAAGGATAAGTAGTTGGGTAGTGACTACTGGTGTTGCTTTCATATTCTGAGGAATTTTAGTCATTAGTAGAGGTCATATGACTAATAGAGGTATTTCTTTGTAGTTTCTACTAGTAAATATGTAACTGTTAAAGATTAAAAATTTCACAAAAATCACAATATAGTTTAATGTTTTAAAAGCAAAACCATTTTCTTAAGATAAAGTTAACATTTTAAATATGTGGTAAGCTTAAAATGAAAGAAAAAGTTGACATAGATCTGAACACTTAAAGGTATTTACATTTTTATAATGAGGTCTAAAAGTATAATTACTAGAATTTTAAGAACATGTTTTATTCATAGAAAGATGGGGTATTTGAAGCAGATACATTAAACACAAGCATTCTGAAACATTTTTAAAGAAGTTAAAGTCTATGAAGTTTTTAGAGCTTTTTTTAGTACTTTGGGTGTAAACGTTCAAATGTAGTTACTTTGAGCAAAACTTCAGATATGTTTTAATGTTTTACTTAAGAAGCATCGTTTCCTTGATAGTATACTTTTTAATGCAGAAAGCTGAATTATTATTTTTTTAGGTGTGGATACAAATGGAAATTTTCTCTGGGGTAAATTTGCGAATTATTTAATCTAACATGTTTATAATTGTTAATTGAAAATTTCTTACCAAATACTTTAACAAAAATCCTGAGCTTATGGTCACCCAAAAGTATAGTATCTGAATTTACATTATTTACTTTTTAAAAAAATTTATTGAAGAAACTTTAGAAAGTGTGTACAAGCAGAGGGGTAAACAAAATAACCCCTAATCCAATATATATGTAGTTTTGGGGGTTTTTTTTGCTGTTTTTGCTTGTATTTTCAAAGATAATTCTGATAGCAACACCATTTATTGAGTGCTTACCATGTCCTAGGTCCTGTGGTAAGCACTTTGAATATATTATTTCTTTTAATCTTTAAAAATCACAGTTATATAAATATAATTACCCTTATTTTTCTATGATAGATCTAAAAAGTAAATAAATTAGGTAAATTACTGTGTCAGTTTTGCTCCCTTGGGATGGGATTAGACATGCAAAAATTTTATTGGGGGAAATTATTGTGAAGGATAAAAAGGAGAATGTGAAGGCAGAGAGAGACTTCAGACACTTGAGGGAAGGGAGAGGAAGGAAGGAGGAAGGGAGGAAAAGAGGGAAGGAAGGAAGGAAGGAAGGAAGGAAGGAAGGAAGGAAGGAAGGAAGGAAGGAAGGAAAGAGGAAGGGGGGGAAGAAATTTAGAGCACAGTGTAACTCTCAGAAAATTTCAGCCAGCCTGTCATAAACCTTGGCTCCAGGTGGAGGTGGGGTAGCAGTATCCTCTGTAGCAAAGATTGCCCACTAAAGGAGAATCTTTCGTGGAGGAGAGACAGCCTGGCTCTGGTCTGTTAGTCATACTTTAGTCTTCTGCTGGGGTCACTTGGGCAAAGTGTGGTCTTGGTGTGAATTCTGGGATAGATCTAAAGATGGGGCAGCTGGAGGCTGGAGCAAACTTCATACTTCACAGCAGATCTACTTGAAAGGAAATCTGAGTAACATATCTTCATAATTCCCACGCTTGCCCAAAGTGACAAGCTAGAGTGTGTCCAAGTTATAATTCCATTTATTTCCCAGTCCTGTGACATTACAACTCTATGCTACAGTTTGCCTAGTTTACGAATTAGCATTCCACTGCTCTTTGTACTTGTAATACACTGTGGGTAGGTTTCATGTCATTAATTGTAACAAAGTTAAATTGTTTCTTAAATAAAATGTGACTTTTATTTTTGGCAATATGGAAGACTAGTTACGTTTCTAGTTACTAGTTTACTTTTCTTCCCAAACAACTAAAATTCTGTACAAAATACACTATTTGTCTTATATTATTCATATTTATTTGCTCCTTTTAAGTGCATTGTTGAACTTAGAAAAGAAAGTAAATCAATTATGGGAACCCAGAATTGGGGCTGATTAGGAAATTTTATTGTCATGAAATTTGGCTCCAGGTAGAGTGGGCAGGGTAATCTCCCCTGAAAAATCCAACATCGCAATATGATCCCAACGTGGATTTGCAGCCCAACTATCCACTACCTGTTGTGCCTCCAGGTGCCTAGTGAAGAAACAAATATTTGGAGCAAGTGACTATCAATACAGGCCTCAGAAAAACTCGATAAAAAATTCTAGGGAAAGCTTAGTAACAAATATGATAGGAACATTCGTGACGTGTGTGTATATATACTCACACACAGACACACATATGTATATATAATACATCACAAAATACAACACAAATACAAAGTAGACATGGAAAAGATTTATTGGGGGAGATTCTTCTGAAGGATAAAGAGGACAGGGAGGAGAAGGCAAAGTAGTAATACATATAATGCTAAAATAATCTATATAAATTTTTATATAATCCAGGGAAGATATATGTAAAAGACAGTTACAAAATATTTTCTGAATCTGATACAAACTTGATCATACATATGTTTGTGAACTTGCTAATATAAATGATTGTTAAATTGATTAATGTTGTATGTATAATAATGAAGTATATCTCTAACAACTCAAAATAATGTCCTATAATCCTTTAAGAGATAAGTATTGTCATACACAGATGATAAATATGAAATGATTTCTTGAAGACAATTTAATTATATGTATGAAAGCCTATATGTATGTATTAAAATGCATAGGTTTGACCTACCAATTTATGTGCATTTGTGACAAAGAAACATGTCTTTTAATAAATAGCATGTAATAAGAAACATGTCTAAAGCTTTATTTACCATAGCAATCATAAAAGTAGAAAGTCAGAAGCTATCTAAATACAAAAAACTAGTATATTTGGTAAATAAACTATGGCATAGCCATATGATAATGACATACTATTATACTTGCTGGGGGTTTTTTTTTGCACTTTTTGGCCAGGGTCGGGTTTGAACCCACCACCTCTGGTATATGGGTCCAGCAACCTACTCCTTTGAGCCACAGGCACCACCCAATACTTGCTGGGGTTTTTTTTGTTTGTTTGTTTTTTATGATTGGGGATTCATTGAAGGTACAAAGAACCAAGTTACACTGATTGCATTTGTTAGGTTAAAGTCCCTCTTATATTGTTTGTGTTTGGTGTTCAGAAGTTTCACTAAGCATCTCCTCCCCCCTTTCTCTGTTTTGTATTAAAAGAAGAACTTATCTAGATCTTTGAGGCATAAACACCCAACATCCAACTAAGCTGGGTGAGTGAAGATGAAAACCATGCTTTATAAATATATATAAGGACAGTTTCATTTATTTTATTTTGAAAAACAATTTTGTTGAGGTGTAACTCAGATAGTCCAAGAGCACAGGCTCATACCTAGACAAGAGGTGATAGTCTTACCTGTGGTGTGTTCTAGAAAAACTCTAGGAGCTGGAATCAACCATAGAAGTATATTTATTCAGGAGTAGGGCCAGGGAAGAATGGGAAGGGATGCTTGATTTAACCTTCCTAACTTCTCTGTTTCCACTCTGGGGCAGGCCAGCAACAATTCACAGCTAATGGAAGGTATTTTAATTGTCCTTAACCAGATCTTTTACTTGTCATTTAGTTCTTGGCCTTCCCTGCTCTAACATGTCTGGGATAAGAGAAATCCTGTAGAGTAAGTCTAAACATGAGTGCTAAATAAGGGCATTTTTTAGGAGTTTTAAACATACCATAGTCAACTAGTTTCATGTAACTTCCCACCCCGCCCCCCAGAGGATTAATTTGCATTGGGTTTTAAATGCTAATAATCAAACTTTTGAATATGGCTTAAAAATGATTTTAGAAAACACTCCTTAAAATTTTATCACTTAAAATATAGATGAGAAAATAATTTCTTAAATCATATCATGCATACTGATTTTCATTTTAGAAAATATTAACTACATTTTTAAGCTACAGAAGAAGGTAATAGACATCAAATTTTTAGTTTTTAAAATTTCCCTAAAATGGACATTAAAGAAAATGAGGTTTACATTTCATTTACTATTTGTTAGTACTGAAAAAACATATATATATATATATATTTTGTAGTTTTTGGCCAGGGCTGGGTTTGAACCCGCCACCTCTGGCATCTGGGGCCAGTGCCCTACTCCTTTGAGCCACAGGCACTGCCCTGAAAAAACACATATTTATTGGACATTTATACATGTACTATTATCTGGTAATTGCTAATTGTCACAATTGTCAATAAACATTCAGAAATTATTGTTACTTCTTAAATTTCTAATTTGACTACAATTAACTCATTGAGGGATAGTGTTTAATAAATACCTGCAAGTTGTAAAATGTTTGCTTGCTTTTGTAAAAATCTGAATACGTATAGGTGGTGTCTCTGCCATTAAGATGCTATTAAGAATTAAACCAAGTTTAGCATATTAAATGCATTATACATAGAACTCAAGATTTACAATAAGCACTCTGATATCCTAATGTAAACACAGACCCTAAATTATTCTGATTTGATAGATTAGAGCTTTCCCTAATCTTTGATTGTAGCCTCAAAACACAGTAAGAAGTATAGATGTAAATAATCCTTTCCTACACGTCTTTCAGTGATTCTCCATGCCTGCTGGACTAAAGACAGGTTAAAAGACTTACTCTAAAGTGCATTGATTTGGAGTAACCTCACTGTTTCTTTTCTGACATTACTTTGTGAAATTAGATTGAGACACTCTTTTTCCCTGAAGAGCTTTACATTCACGAATGTTTCCAATAACATGAAATCTTTCAGAGTGTGAAAGGTCATCACACAGATGAGAGTGCCCAACTTGCCCCTGTTATCTTGAATGACAGAATAAGAGAATATGAGTTTAAACTGAAAGAGAAGAAGGGTTGTGGCTTTCCTGTGGGGAAGGTTTTATTATTTAAACCCTTTTGTCTTTGAGTAGCACGGGTTTCCTGCAGTGTATAAGAACTAAGAGCTACTTGGAAGTTACTGTGTGTCAGGCATTGTCTTAAGCCTTTTACCTCTGTTAACTCACTACTCACTGAAACAGTCCTGCAAAGCAGATATGGTATTCTCCCCTTATCTGCTGGTGATGTATTCCAGGACCCCCAGTGGATGCCTGAAACTGCGGATAGTACAGAACCCTACATGTACTACATCTTTTCCTACACCTACGTGCCCATGATAAAGTTTAACTTATAAATCAGGCATGATAAATAATTAACAACAATAACTAATGATAAAATAGAAAAATAATTAAACTATGCTATGATAAAAATGTGGACTTTTTCCACTATCTCAAAATATCTCATTTGTACTCATCTTTCTTCTTGTGATCTGTTGATTTGATAACCCAGGCAGCTAGAAAATGACTCACTGGCAGGTGGCATCGAGAGTGGATACTCCGGATGAAAGGATGATTCACGACCCTGTTGGGACAGAATGGGGTGGCATGAGATCTCATCACTCTACTCCGGAAGGAATACAATTAAGAATCTATGAATTTTTTAGTTCTAGAACTTTCCATTTACTATTTCTGGACCATGGTTGACTATATTAACTGATGCTGCAGAAAAGTGAAATGGCAGATAACTGGTACTACTTTCATTATCCCTACTTTACAGATGAAGGGGCCGAGGCCCAGTGAAATTAAGCCCAAAATCTTAAATAGAAGAGTCAGGATTACAAAGCCTGACCATACAACAGAGAAAGGAAAGGTTGCAGGCTCTCAACTACCAGATTATTTGGCCCCTCATCTGTGCTGTCTTGGTTCTCCACCTATCTCAGCTTCTTCCATGTTTAACCTTTCTGATAAGGCCCACCTTCTGATGCCCATAAGAAGGCCCACCATAAGGCCATAAGGCCCACCTTCTGATGCTTGCTTATGGGCACTGCTTCTCCAAATCCCATCTGCAGAATCATGTAGTTTTAATAAAATCTCCTGTAATAATTTTACAGGTATCTTATTGCCCATTTGATCTTTTCAAGGTAGTTACAGACTGAAGCGAGTTCATCTCCACTGCTTCTAATAAAGTAGTTCATACGTTTCACATTGTCACCTGGCAATAAAATTTTCCAGTGATGCTTTATGTATTTTTCTAATCATATTTATGGATGCCTATTAATCCAGAAGTAGTCAATTAAAAGGTATTTCAAGAAATATTTGAGTATGAGAATATCTAACAAGCAATAAAAGAAGACAAATGGCTATGTTTAACTTTTCTAAAAAGGAAATGTTCTGTTTTTGTTTGACAAAGGTTTTTTTTCTTTTTTCTGAAATCTCACATTACATTTGCCCCTTGAACAACGTGGTGGTTAGGGGCCCTGAATGTCAGCACAGTTGAAAATCCATATATAACTTTTGACTCCCCCAACTATAACTACTAATAGGCTACTGTTGACCAGAAGCCTTACCAATAGCATAGTCAATTAATACATATTTTCTCTCTTATAAGTATATATACTATAGTCTTTTTTTAAAAATACTAGTATTTTATTATTCTTCATTACATTATTTCCCCCCCCCACCCCTCTGTGGTAAGACAGAATTGATTTACAGAAAAGAATACAGAAAACACCAAAGCTCCTGGTAGAGGGAGAGATTTCAAGTGGGGAGAGAGATGCTCTCTCCGTTCCTCTCCCGGTCTTTCCCCATCTCCTC